>JAVJIF010021511.1:0-85573 GCA_038442645.1 Agave tequilana
CGGCAGGGCAATTCTGGCTAAATTTCTGTCAACGGCTATTTTTTGATAATTGCCTATAAATACCCATTTGAGAGAGTTTTTCTCTAAGGTTTTTGTGCGAATTTTTTCATACTCTCTGGTGTTTTTGCTGCATTTAAAAGAAGTTTTTGAACTCATATTGAACAATCTATTTTGAGGTTTTTGCTAGGTTTGGAAAATCAAAGAAGAGGTTTTTGGAAAAGCTTTTGATTGAACTTCACCATCTTGATTTCTATTGTTTTTCCAAGGATTTTTCTTTGTGATTTGATTTCCATTCATTGGTTTTCTCCACACTTGAGCTAAATCTACTATCTATATCTATAGGATATTTGTGTGGGAAAAAGAGATATAGTTTGTGGTTGTTGCTTAGACCACCAAGTTGTAACCCACTTTACTTGCTTTGTGCTTTGGGTTGTATCCCTCAAGTTGTGAGGTGATCCTTGTATTGGTTTGTGATTGGGAGTTTGTTGTATTGGTTGGGAGTTTGCCTCAAGGAGGAGGTTGTGATTGTTGGAGTTTGCCTCAAGGAGGAGGTTGTGTTTGTTGCTTGGAGTGGTGCCTCAAGAAGGAGGTTGTATTTGTAAAGAGAGGAGTTGGGTACTCCTTGTGAGAGTTCTTGTGTGACTAGCTAGTGGATTAGAAATCCTTCGTGTGTCGAAGGCGGGGATGTAGAGCTGGGTGCTCGAACCTCGAACATATCTCTGTGTTTGCGATTGATCCATTGACTCTCTCTCTATCTCCTTACTTTGTGCCTTGCAAACTATTCATATTGTGCATTCATATTTGCTTGGCTTGGTTGTGTGTGAATCATTTGTTGATCACACTTGAGTGTAATTTGCATTAAGTTTTTAAATTCCGCATTTAGTTCATAGATTAGCATTGTCACCTATTCCCCCCCCTCTAGGTGACTTTTCAATATATGCATGGATTAAAGTTAAGCTTCAAAGAAGCTCCCCCTTAACTCATGCATAAACAAATAGATAAAAGATATGCAATGAATGTACATAACATGTATGCATCAACATGCATAAAACATTAACATATTCTAGAAGCTTTAGTTACCAATTAAATTAATAAAGCATTAACAAAAACACTAGATGCTCTAGATACCAATAAAACTTAATATATGCAAAAATAAAAGTATGCATATTAAAAAACATGTACCATCATACATAGAAGGATTTTGTGGTTTATATATGCATGTTAAATTCTCAAATAATTCTCCCCCTTTTGTCAATCATCAACAAAGGGGTAAATAATCCAAACAATAAATGAGGGGTAAAAATCTTTCTCCTCTATTATGTCAATCAAAACATAAAACAATGTTCTCCCCCTTTTTGTCTAAAACAAAAACAAGGTCAATAAGGGTGACTATAATCAACATGATATCAAATAGAAAAATATGTCAATGAACCATCTTGATACCAATAGAAATAAACAAAGATCAATAAATGTTATATGCTATATACATTCATGAAGAGGAAGACGCTAAGTTATCTCCTTCTACACATATGCATTATATGAAGGAGGGATGTTAAGCCCTAATTCACATAACACACATTATGTAATGCATAAGAGGAGATGTGAAGCTCCCCCTACACACGTGTACCACATAAAGAGGAGATGTTAAGCTCTTCAATACAATACACTCATCATGAATCTATATACAAATCAAAACTTTTGTATTTTTCTTTAAAAAAAATTTTTAGATATCAAAAGATAGTAATTTTCTTTTTAAGTCATATAAACATTTGAAATGACTATTTTCTATCATAAAGTAAGGGAGTGGAAAACTAAATACCATTGAAATATGAATCGAATTTTCTCCCCCTTTGAAATACCACACAACACATGCATAGGCTTGAAATAGATACCAATTGAAAACTAAATTAATTGAAGCAGATATTCATTTAACATTCAAGCTTAAGCATAAACAAGATTTGTGCAAATATATATCTTGAGCACAAATAAAACATATATGTATGAAAATTAGATACCAATAGAATTGATACCATTGAAATTGAAAACAACATACATAAACAAAATATATGAGTATACCAAAATGTCAAAATTGATACCAATTGAAAGAGTTCAATGATACCAATTGAATCAACAATATAATCAAGAGTATATCTCTATAATCTACCACCCAATCATGGTTCAAGTTTTTATTTTCACTTGTAAGCATACATGAACATGATCTCCCATCCATCCTCCCATGATGGTAGGGGTTTCAAAAAATAGATTTGAAAATAAGCTTAGTTTGAAAAAAAAAACTCTACCAAAATGAGAATACCGTAGCTAGTTAAATGGAAAATCTTTTAAACTAGTACGAATCCTTCAAGTAAGGAATACAACAAATAGTTTTTTCATAAAACATGAAATCCACATGATAACAACACTCAAGTCAATGAAGCATAAATATGACTCATGAAAACAAACACATGAGTAAATAAGAATGTGAGTGTACAAATACAATGTGAAGAACATGATCATGAAAATATACAATTTAGCTCATATTCCTTTAAACAAGAAACCGAAAATCAAGAAAATCATCTAAACTATTTAATCTTCAAGGCATATGTATGTCTAATACAAACTAAAGTATACATACATATCCAAAACACAACGAGTCTACAAAATATATGTGTATGACCCGGGAAGGGGGAGGCAGGAGGATTGTTGTAAAAGTTTTCCTTGAATCAAATAAAAAGATTACAACAACAACAACAACTGTTCCTTCCGGTTACAAGGGAGGGAGAATATGAATCTTGAATTCCCCTTTGTTTAAGGCTGGGTTCTTCGCGTGGCGGTGGAGAGTGAATCTTGTTCTCCGTTGACCCGATGACCGTCCTTCAGGGACCTCCTCTTCGGCCGGTAGAAAGAGTGACACAGCTCTGTCTACCAAAACTCTAAAAGAGAAGGTAGGCGAACGCTAGCTCGTACGCAGCGAACTTGCTGAAGAGTTGATCTGCTTCTTCTCTTTCTGTGTCGCCCTCTCTCTCTCTCTTCGCTTGATTGATTCTCTCCGATCTCTCCTTCTGATCGCCGATCGCCGATCGCCGATTGCCTCAACCTCCTAGTAAACGAGGCTATTTATAGAGGTCCTAGGGGTGAACGTGCCCCCTGAAAACGCTCCACAATGAGGGCCAACTTCCCCGCTACATGGGCGGTAACTAACCCACGTGCCTGCTAAAGACACGCCACGATGGCGGCTGATTTCCCTTACGTGTGGGCAGTGATTGGTCCCTTAACCGAGGCGATTATAACTGAGACGCGGGTGTCGAGCCAACGCGCCTTGGGGCTGAGACGCGGTGTCAGGCCGACGCGCCTTGATGCTGAGACGCGGCTGTCGAGCCAACGCGCCTAGATGCTGAGACGCGGGTGTCGAGCCAACGCGCCTTGATGCTGAGACGCGGGTGTCGAGCCAACGCGCCTTGATGCTGAGACGCGGGTGTCGAGCCAACGCGCCTTGATGCTGAGACGCGGGTGTCGAGCCAACGCGCCTTGATGCTGAGACGCGGGTGTCGAGCCAACGCGCCTTGATGCTGAGACGCGGGTGATAGTCCCTCGCGTCTAGAGCTTGAAACTTTGCTTTTCATGGCTTGTCCTCCAGTAACTTTTGGACAGCCTACAGAACCCCCTCCAAAGTTTTCGATATTCTGCAGTTAACTGGGACGGATTTCGAAATACTTTGGATTTTAGCCGTATTTGCTTTCATGACTGGACTGTTAGTGCTCTGGGTTTGATTTTATCTGGAGTTGGTCTTCGTGAGTGTATTGTTTGAACTCTTTGAAGCCACCAGAGTTGATCATGTTGAGTGTCTAGATGCACTGTCTAAACCTCCCCGATTGCTTTTAGTCTGTCACGGTGTGCTTTAAGCCAGGAGTGGTTGGTCGTCTGCTTGCGTCAGTATACTGTTGAACTGATTTTGCAGAAGCAGGAGGCCGAACGCAGGTTCTTTTCAAAAAAGCCGAGATGGTACTGCTTTAAAGACGCGATTTCTGTAAGGTGCGTCTTTTGCAATGGAAACGCGCCCGATCTTCCATGAGGCAGACGCGATGTTGGGCCCGCTGGGTCAGACGCGGACTTCGTAGAGAGACGCGACCTTCCGAATGTATTTATGGAGATGCTGACGGGGCATGTCCATCGAAGAGGTGCGTCCCTTGGTGCGAATCTGTGCCGTGTCATGATCACGCCGCCAGCTGGCCTGGGGAACCGGCAGGATTTCACCTTTTGGCGCGCGAATTTCTCGGTTCATTAACTGAACCGCGCCACGTGTCAAATGACGACTCGCTGGGGAGTCGTGACGCATGATCTTCGCGAAGATTTGCTCCACGCGTCATGCGATGATTTGCTGCAGCTTTTATCGGGTCACACACCGCGTATCTTTGCGAATCCTTGTGCCTATAAAAGGCAACAGTCAGAGAGACCTCTTTTCTTCTCTGAACGCACTTGCTCAAGAGAGTTCTCTTCTTCCTCTGTTGAACTGTTCATCTCCATTACTGGATTTTTGAACTGTTCATCTCCTTTTTCCGGAATCAAAAAATGGCACCCAAGACTAAGCCGACCGCCTCTTCTTCACGGGCGACTGCCGCCGAAGTCCCGAGGGGCGCTTCCTCTGCGCAGGATGTCGCTTTCCCAGGTATAATGCCTTTTGGGCGTGGATTTCGCCATTAACGGGAGCTCATAGAACCCTAAGAATCCTTAACACAATAATATAACTCGTGTTTGATTCTCAGACGCGGTCTCAGACGCAGTCTTTGAGTTGATAACCGAGGCGCGGGTTTGGACCCTCGCGCCATTGGGTCCTGCATTTCGGATTCTTCACTTAGAATATTTCTAATTGTGAAAGGTTCAGACGCGGATTTGGTTTGCAGAACGCGGATTTGATCCTTACGTTCTGTTCCATCAGCTGCTGATTTTGATGAATCTGACACTTGCGTCCAAGCAACTAGAAATCTGAGGGTGTGAAAGGAAGGGAGTTACCCTCCTTAACTTCTGGCGGTTGTGGTGATGGAAGGGTTAAGGTGGATAACTCCCTTCTTTTCGCACCTCAGAAGTGACATCAAGGACATTCCATGACCTTCTGGTGGTGGAGACGCGGATCCTGCAAGTCTGGACGCGGGTTTGATAATTCCTGCGTCCAGTATCTCTTCTGCGTTTGGACGCGGTTTCGCAGGTCTGCACGCGGATTTGATAATTCCTGCGTCCAGTATCTCTTCTGCGTCTGGACGCGATTTCGCAGGTCTGGACGCGGATTTGATAATTCCTGCGTCCAGTATCTCTTCTGCGTCTGAGTTATGAACACTTAGCATTTTTGCTTCTAATAAAGTATCTAACTAAGTGTCATTTTCTTTTACGGTGCCCCATCCTTCTGCCTCACTCGCCAAGACGCGCCACTTTGGGCATGTGGGTGGCGCTGACCGAGACTCGATCTTTGTGCTACGAAGGACTGTCCCTGTGACTGCTGACCAGTCGCAGGATCGCAGGGAGAGGCTCTCTAATGTTGACATGAGAACTCTTCGGGTACTTATGACCGATGCAGCACTCACAACAGATGCTCACGTCAAGCTGGAGAAGCCTGCCTTCTTCTTCGGAGATCGTATCAACGATGGCGGCTATCGTGTGTATGACGGAACTTATAAATGGCTCCGTCAGATAAAGGGTGGAAGATTCTTTCTTCCGACATGGAGAGGATGTTCCCGCTGTCCTACTTCCAGCACATGTCCGTCCCTCGGAAGATGGAATGGGACCTTTCTCGATACGTCCCTGAGATTACTCTCGGTGATTTGGGCTCCCATAAAGTACACTGTCATGATAGCCATGACAGGTCGGTTCTCGGCCTTTTCCCTGGGTCGCGCAAGTCTGAGGTTCCGGTTGGAGAGATACCACAACTTGGCACCACCTTCCTCAACTCGTTCATGGAAGCGGAGGGTGATTATCCGGTCGGTTTCCGTCCGCCCGGGTGGGTCCATTCCACGGAGAACTACTGGTGGGGCAGGATGGTGGGTTTCGTCCTCACCGATCTTGGGGATCTGCTAAAGCGTGTGGGACTGTACCCAGCGGTCAGGGCCGTACAGTGGGGTGTCCCACCAGGCTTTCATAACTTTTTCGGGATCCTGGAGCGCTACAACCCTCTGACGGGGACATTCTTTACCCCGGTCGGAGAGATGGGCCTTGCACTGCACGAGCTACATGAGGTCTCGGGGCTGGCAACAGGGGACATTCCCTATGAGGAATATGTCCCGACCACTGAGGAGCTCCACCTCTTGAAGAAAGAGTTTCCTCGGTGTACGAGACTTACTGGGAAGTGATGTGTCACTTCTACATTTGCGGTCAGTTAACCGCCTGGAGGTCGCAGGGAGTCAAGCAACTGTCTTGGGCCAGCTACTTGTTTAACGGTGTCAACAAGAAAGGCCATCCGATAACTCGACTGGCTCCCAGCTCCGACGAGGAAATTGAAGACAGGATCACCCAGGCTCCTGAAGGCTTCTACACCACGGTTTTGAACGAGGACGGTTTCGACCCTGACCTGGTTTTCGAAAGCTTCCATCATCAAGCCCGGACCCCTATCTCCGACAGGGCACTGTTGGCAGGCTTCTTGATGCTGTGGCTAAAGCGTTGTGTGGTGCCCACGCTGCCACATGAAGCTATTATTGCTGACGTGGTGTACCCGGCGGTGCTCCTGGCTCATGGCAACCCTATAGCCCTTCTCCCGGCCGTGGTGGCTGGCATTCGGAGCGGGTTGCGGGCGCTAACCAAGAGTTTCTGCAAGGCACCGAAAACTGTCGACTCCCACGGCAAGCCGTATGTTGACTCAGAGGGGAATCCGACGGTGAAGCACCCCAATCCTCGGATCGAGCTGCCTTATACGTACCTCATGACTTGGTACGTGATGCACTGCCCTTCTCTGATGACGGCAGTGCGTTGGAGGGAGAGTTCCGTCCCTTTTGTACAGCGGTTGGAGGATTCGAGCTGGCGTGATCTTTATATATATTACATCCGAAAGTGACTTTCAGATCCTGCGAATTACCAGCTCCATCGCTGCTTTCCCGAGATCTCTGGTGCATCTTTCGGGGATCTATTTACTGATTCTGCGGGCCCAGATGGCTTCACGAGGTTGTCCGCGGGAGTCTTCTGGTGGTTGATCAATATTCGGCCCGGATATGTGCTTTTCGGCAAGGGACTTCATGCACTATCGAGCCGTACATGCCGAATCGTTTCGCTCGACAATTCGGCTACGATCAGCTGTACGTCAGGAATCCCAATGCTCGACTTGCCTTCGAAGGGAACTTGTTCGAAGGTGCTCGGGCTTGGTACTACAGTGTGGCCGGAGGGACAGAAGCAACCTTTCGCTTGCCTATCGAGGGGTCCAAGTGCCGTATGAGCTTCAGCTTCTGCACTTGGTATTCTCAGGTTAACCAGTCACCGGATTTCGCTCTGGGTCTTCATGTATTGAGAGCATCAATGCAAATCTCGAGGCAAGGTCAGAGTCTGGTAAGCCCTCGAAACTCACCGACCAGTACCTGAAGGCCCAGAAGGAGGTTGGGAGAAGGTCGGGAAGGGAGCCACGAGCAATAAGGGCAGAGCCGCGACCAACAAGGGAGGAGCCGCAAGCAGCAAGGGCTCGACAGGTGGTAAGCAAGCGTCGTCAACGCTCTGCTTCAACTGCTGAACCTGCTCCCAAGAAGGTTCGGAGAGACTTGACAATCGAAGTCTCCCGATCCGAAGACATCCCTGCTGTCGTTGAGGTACCGAGGGAAGAAGATATAGCTGAAGAGGATGTTCCTTTAGTCCGTGCCCCTAGGTCGAACAGCAGAGACCGTAGGTCTACGGAGGAAGGGGAGCTCGTTGATAGAGCCACCACCGCTGACGAGGATGAGCAGCTAGAGGTTGACATCATGAGTGGAGGAGATGTCGATATTCCGGAGATTTCAGTTCAACCCAGATTTTTACTTGCTCATGAAGGGAGAGATGAGGCACAGCAACCTGGGTCGCCTTGTGTCTTCATCTCCAGTCCTCGGGTAGTTGACCCCAGCCCTACCACTGGGGTAATTGGTGGCAAGGCTCCGGCTGCAGAAGTCTCGCGCGTGGCGCTATCGTCTTCCTCACTCTCAGGGGAAAGCGATTTTGAAGACGAGATCGACTACGGCGATGAACCCGCTCTTCCTGATCCGAGTAAGTTCTCCCACATCTCAGAGGAGGAAATATATGGGGGTGAGCCATCAACGGTATCACAGCCAGCGATTATTCCTGCTAAAGGTACTCTTTTCACCTTTTGACCTAATTTTCCTTTTCATTTTGAAGAGGATGTTTTAACATTCTTCTTTTATGCTGCAGGGTTGGCCGGGACGTTGAAGCTGTAATCTCCTCACATATCGAGGAGACGGTAAAAGAGCTGACCCAGTCCGAAGGAGTCACGGCTTCAGTTGCCGAGATAACTCCAGAGAGGGCAACTACTGAAATTGGGGAGCCTTCCATTTCGCCAGAAGAGGAGGCAACCCCTAAGGCTGGGGAAGAACCCACTCTGCAGGGTGAAGAGGTTACTATTGAAGCCAGGGAGACTTCCACTCCGTAGAATTCGCCCAAGGATCCGACATCTCTGGACCTCCCAGATGGTAAGGAAGTTCTGATATCTTAAATATTTTGCTTTTCTCCTTTGTGGCTAATGTCGCGATAACTTGCAGAGAAAACTGAGGGGGCTCAGGTGAAGAGTCCGATGGTCGGTACCCTTCCAAAAGGCCACCCAGCTCAGGTCTCGGTTGAAGCTTCTGAGGAGGTTGCGCTTACTACTCCATCATTAGCTGTGGAGGTTCCCGTAGAGATAACTCCTCCGGAAGCGCCAGTGGCCAGTCTCGCTCTTGCTGTATCGACAGTCAGCACGACTCTCGCGCAAAAAGAGCCGGCTTGCACCCCTTTCCTCATGATAGAAAGGGGGTCGGGGAGTACCTCGGGTGATGATACCATGGATTTCCTGACACGCAAAACGGTGCGGCAGTTCCTTGACGCGATGCGATCGTGCATCGATTTTATCCTGTCTGGGCGTAGCTCCTTTGACTTTGCCCGGACATTTCTTGGAAACATGGCCGGTAACATCGAATTAACCGGAGGCTCCTCGCTGGCCAAGTCGTGTCTGCTGTTGGTGGAGCAATTGGGAAGTGACCTGAAAGAGCTGAAGTCTTTGGACAATGCTAGTTCTTCTCCAGAAGCCCAGGTCATCTTGACGAGGCTCCTGGCCGTCCAGGAACAAGAGCGACAGGAGGTGGAAGCACAAGTTGCTGAAGAGGTCCGCAATCTCGAGCGTTCCCAAGCTGAATGTCAGAAACTGGCTGACGATTCAATGGAATCCGAGTTCATCCGGCAAAACGCAGAGCTCGCCATTACCAATGCTCGGTCTGCCATCGATAAGGCGGAAGCCATGATCGCGGATAATGAGAGGACGCTTGCCACCGTCCGGAAGAGGCTGGAGGAGCAACAAGCTGCGAAGGCACGAGCTGAAGAAAGCCAGACCATTCATTCCTCCAGGTTGGAATCTCTGCGAGCACAGCTGGCTGCAAAACCCTTTTTATCTGAAGAGGAGCTACGGGTCCAAGCCATGATGGAGGCTGAGAAGGCACGTCAGCATGAGATGCATCGTCTCAGGGAGCGCATCCGTTCTTTGCCAGATCAAGACTTTTAGCCTTTTCCCCTTCCTCCCCCCCCCTTTTTTTTTGTAAAGAAGAAGACACTCTATTAGAGTGTTTGTATCCACTTTTACTATTTTCGATATAATAAAAGTTTTTGAAGTTTTTGTTCCATCTTCTTTGTTTAGTTGTGGATGAATTCAACTCCCTGATCACTGGCTGTGAATACTGAACTTAGGTAAGACTAAGTTCTTTCAATGAGACGTGGCGTCGAGCTTGATGAGACGCGGCATTGATCCATAGAGTGAGACGCGGTCATCCGTCCATAGGAGCTTAGATAGAACTAAGTCCTTTTGATGAGACACGGCGTCAATCACAGGGTGAGACGCGGTCATCATTCCATAGGAACTTAGACTTTACTAAGTCTTTTTGATGAGACCCAGCGTCAATCCATAGGGAGACGTGGTCATCAGTTCATAAGAACTCAGATAAAACTAAGTCCTTTGGATGAGACGCAGCGTCAATCCGTGGGGAAAAACGCGCGAATTTGTCCTGTCAATGAAGACGCGACTTGAGCGGATGCGAGGGACGCAGCCTTGTGTATTTTTCACTAATCTCAGAATGGATTAAGTGCTTAGAAAGGGCCCCGTTTGCTGAAGGGACGCGACTTTGAGTCACGTGGACGCTCCTTTAAAACACAGGTGAATGTGTCCCAATTTGAGAAAGGTGACGCAGATCCTCGGACGCGGCTTTCCCATCTGCGTTCAATGTAGCCGGACGCGGCATTTCTATCTGCGTCTAATGCAGTCTGACTTAAAGATTTTTTTGGAGATCTTTGACCGTCAAGTCTACGCTGACGATTGGGAAACCGGGTCATCCGTTGTTTTCCAAGACAGTTGTCCACGCGTTGGTTTTCCATTGGGCTTGGGCGTTAATGCCCTTTAATGTAAAACCGGCGCTGACGGTTGGAGACCAGTGTCTGCGACGGTTCCCAAAGCGACGCTCCACGCGTCAGTCTCTCATTGGACTTTGGCAGTCGTGTGGCCACCAAGGCAACGGTTCCGATTAGCGCCCCATTAATGACAGTTATTAGGGGCTGCCTATAAATAGGGCTAACCCTCTTCCTCTTTAACAATCCAAACCTTGGACTGTTCTTTCTTTGGTTTGCTCTGAGAAGTCTCGCCTCCCTTAAAGTCTCTAAAAGGGATCCTGTGTTCATGGATGAAGATGGCTCTGTGGATGAAGATGACCCAGGGCTTTTATGCTCCTGTTTGGTCTCTTCAAGAAAAAGCGTCTCTTGGATCATCTTGCTCGTCCGCGTTTGGATGCAGAGAGCCCAACTCTTGGTAGAGGCCTCTGCTGGTATGTCATCCCGACTTACCATGATGTCTTTAGTCCATCCAGGCCTGCACCTTGGCCCTTCTTAAGGAGATGTCACCATCTGAATGAAATCTTGGTGCATTCCTTTTCTGGAATTTGTGCCTTTGATTTGAGCTTCCCTGAACGCGGGTATTGAAGTCCTTGGTACTTGACGCGGGCTTTGCTTATGAAGTTCGCGTTTTAAGGCCATTGACTTAGATGAATTCCAACTTGGGCTGAAGGGTTTCAGACCCGGATCTTGCAACTCCTGTTTACTCAACAACGAGATGGCAATTTTCGGCGTTTTGAGTCTTTTTCGCGCCTTGTGCTTTTAAGCGCGGGCGCAAGATGAGACGCAGTTTTGATTCGCGTCTGTCTCTGCTGACGCAGTAGTTTGGCTCACCGCGCGGGCTTATTCCCGCGTTTGCAGTTCTCCATAATAGCCGCGTTTGTTACTTAGTATTCTTTAAAGTATACCAAGTTCCAGATTTGCTAACTCTCTTGTTTATTCTTTGCAGGTAGGCTTGATTGTCCTTTTTCAGGTTCGCTGGGCCCCTGGAAGAATATTTCAGCCGGCGGACTTGTTCGATGTTCGTCCACAAGGGAATATATTATGGTCCTCGTCGTCCACAAGGGAATATATTATGTCCCTGACGAGGAATCGACTCTCGCCAAGGTCTCTTCAGATCCACTGCACCAATCATGCCTGCTGGCAAGAGATGGTCAGGGTAAATATGGCGGCGAGGAGGTTACGGTGGACACGGCGGCAGGTAGGATCCTCTTCCTCTCCCACCCTAGAAGTAACATCAAGGACTTCTCATGTCTGCTGGATGGTCTGCTGGGGGAAGAGATGTTCATAAACGAAGGGTTGCCGGACTTTCTGCTTCCACCGGACCTCAAGAACACCATTGCTCTTAACTTAGTCAGCTAGGGCTCTTTCGATGTTTACATCATGCATCGTGGTGTAACCAGCTTCTATTGTAGCCACAAAACATCGCGCACTTGGAATCAGACGCGGCTTTAAGGAGTAAGTGCAACCTCTGAGAGGGAGAGGGACTTCTTTGTACTCCTTAATTGTAACACTCCTTCTTATTGTAAGAGAGCGTTTTGACTGTAACACTCAATCTTATTGTATAAGAGAGCGTTTTTGTATCACTTTCATATGCCTGGATATAAATAAAAGTGACACTTTTCTTTTTGCCCCTTCTATTGTCTTGAACTCTTTTTTGTCTCTTTTTGGTCAGACGCATAGAAGCAAAGAATCTTTGGCTTATCAAAAATGAAAATTTTAACAAGTCAAATTTTGTGGAGAAAAGATCCTATTTCAGGAACTCTCATGATACTGTCAGAGGTGTAATATTAACTTGACAGAGGTGAAATTTTTGATGGACCCACCACTTTATAAGAGAAAGTGACAAGTAGAATTGGTACCCCAAGGGAGGGTGAACTTTTATCAAGTGTTTGGGATTAACTTGATTGAGCTCAACTGGGGATTTGATGGAGACACTGTTGATGGTGTAGTATTAACCTAACAATATTTTTTAGGTAGACTTGTTATTCTGTTGAAGAGAATAACAAGTGGAGCTAGACTCGTGGGGAATCTAGGAAAGTTTGTTACCGTCAGAGGTGTGATATTAACTTAACGGGTTGAAAGTGGTCTTGTCAGAAGTGTAATATTAACTTGACAAGGATTTGAGTCAGAGGTGTGATATTAACTTAACTCAGAAGTGTCACTGTCATAGGTGTAATGTTTAACTTGACAGTAAGGGTAATGCTAGAGGTGTAATATTGAACTTAGCATTGGTCATCTCGGCTTGCATAAGGAAGTCCGAGGGAAAGTCATGGCCATAGGTGTATTGTTGAACTTAGCAATGACTTGGATGCTAGAGGTGTGGTGTTAACTTAGCATCATCCATTTCAGCTTCGGTGTGGAAGTCTGAAGAAAAGTGACTGTCAGAGGTGTAATATTAAACCTGGCAGAAACTTGATTACTGTTTAGAGGTGTGGTGTTAAACTTTAACAGTAATTTGTCAGAGGTGTGATATTAACTTGACAAAGATTGACTCATGATAAGAGTAATTTGAGGAGAATTGACAAGTGAAAATTTTGAAGTGCCAGAGGTGTAGTGTTAACTTGGCAAATTTAAAAATTTAGTACTCCGTGTAGAGTTGACAAACAAAATTTGTACTCGACAAGGAATATTGAAAAGTTTTCATTACCAGAGGTATAGTGTTAACTTAGTAATGGTGGTATTTTGTAGACCTACCATTCTGTGGATGAGAATTGGTAGAGGATTTTGGAGAAAGAGTGGAGTCAAGTCCACTTTAGGATTTTTAGCAAACCCTCAGCTATCAATGGGTTTGAGGCGCCTTTACCAACTACCGTTTGAGATGGGCTAGCCATGCTATTCTCCTCAGCATGATGAGTTGTCGAAGACTTATGTTGGACTTAAAAGCCAACATTTTCTTCTATCCTTAGCCGTCGGGGGCGTCGGATCAAATGGGAACATGTCCCTTAGGATTTTTAGCAAATCCTCAGTTGTCAACGGGTTTGAGGTGCCTTTACCAACTACCGTTTGAGTTGGGCTAGCCATGCTATTCCCCTCAGCATGATGAGTTGTCGAAGACTTATGTTGGACTTAAAAGCCAACATTTTCTTCTATCCTTAGCCGTCGGGGGCGTCGGATATTAATGAAGAAGCTCTTCTTATTTTGATCAGAGGTGTATTTTTAACTTGATCAGCGGAAGAATACCATCTAAGGATAGTATTTCTTCAGGAACCTGCCATTGATCGGCATCATAAGTGTATCACCATTCGAGGTTATGAGGCGATATGACCCATTTGAGTAGACTGACTCTACTACAAATGGTCCTTCCCATTTGGGTTGGAATTTTCCTTTTGTCTTGTGCGTCATTACTATGGGTCTTCTGACGGCTAAGACAAGATCGCCTTTCTTGAAAGTTCGCACTTTAACTTTCTTGTTGAAGGCTCTGGTAATTCGAGCTTGGTAGAGCTCGATTTGTTGTTGGGCCTGCAGACGTTTATCATCTAAGGCCTCCAGTTCTTGGAGTCGCTGTCGATGCTTCTCCTCTGTTGTCATCTCCGCTGTCAAGGCGACGCGTAGAGATGGAATTTGGATCTCTAGTGGGAGCACGGCTTCACACCCATAGACCAAAGAAAATGGCGTAGCTTTAGTTGGGGTTCGTACAGTTGTACGGTAAGCCCATAAGCATTCACCCAACTTGTCGTCCCAGTCTCGTTGACTTTTCGAGACGAACTTTTTGAGAAGCTTGCCAATAGTCTTGTTGAAAGCTTCTGCGAGGCCATTAGCGGCAGGATAGTATGCCGTTGAGGACACACTCTGGATTCTGAACTTGGCGCAGAACCTCTGGAAAGCCTGGCTAATGAACTGAGGCCCATTGTCATGGACAATTCGCCGAGGTACACCGAAACGGTAAATAACGTGGTGTTTCACGAACTTGATCACGTTCGACGACTTGACTTCCTTCAAAGGGATGGCTTCGGCCCATTTAGAGAAGTAATCGGTTATTGCCAAAATAAACCGATGTCCTTTTGATGATGGTGGGCTGATAGGACCAACCACGTCCATGCCCCACATTTCAAATGGCCAGGTAGAGGCCGTAGAGTGAAGGTACCCTGGTGCTTGATGGATGAAATCGCCGTGCACTTGGCAGGCGTGACATCTCTTGGCATAAGTGACGGCATCGGCAATCATCTTGGGCCAGTAGTAACCCAATCTTTGGAGTCGATGTGCCAGTTTTGGGCCAGGTTGATGGGCTCCACACACGCCGTCGTGGGCTTCTTTCAATGCCTCTTGAGCCTCCTTTGGTGAGAGGCACCGGAGCAAGATCCCGTCATGCGATCGCCGATACAATGTTCGCGTAATCGCATTATAATAGAATTTGGGGGCTTTCTGTCGAATGGCAGCTGTCTCTTTGGTGTCTTCAGGCAGGATGCCGTATAGGACGAAATCAATGTAGGGAATCGCCAGTCTTTAAGCTCTGGACCGGTTGATGCTTCAAGTGCTTCTTCGCGGTGACGACCTCTCGTCGACTCCTGATAATTCTTGAGAGCATTTCTCGGGCAATACAGGTCGTGGCTGTAGACGAATATCTTCTCCATTGCTCCAGCTGGAAGAGCTAAGGAGGTAGCCAGGGATGCGAGTGCATCTGCGTGCGCATTTTGCCTGTGCGGTACATGGTCGATGTAGAAGCTTGTAAACTCCTCGGCCATGCGGATAGTCGCGTTGTAATAGGGTACTAAGTCTTCATGTCTGACTTCGTACTCCCCGCGAACTTGGCTGACGATGAGTTTAGAGTCGCCGTATGCCTCGAGATTTTTAACGCCAATCTCATCGGCGAATTGCATCCCAATCAAAAGAGCGTTGTACTCCGTCACATTGTTGGAACAAGGCTCAGTTAATGAGACAGCTCGGGGAATCACATAATTTTGTGGGGATACGAGTACTACTCCTACCCCTGCTACTAAGTGTCCCTTCGGGCTTGTTCTTGATGCACCGTCGAAGAAAAGTTGCCATACTTGACTTTCGAACGATGTCTGAGTCAGGCAGACTTCAGCAACTTCATCTGGGAGATCCTCGTAGACTTTGGCTGCCCTCGGATCTGGGTGCTCAGCTAGGAAATCCGCGACTGCTTGTCCTTTAATGGCTTTTTGTGGTAAAAAGCGCATCTCATATTGGGAGAGCAATATGGCCCATTTTGCCAGTCGGCCATTTAGCGATGAAGGTTTAGTCATAAGTAACCCAGGGGGTTGACCTTTGATATGACATTTATAGTTTGGCCTACCAAATAGTGTCGTATTTTCTGAATAGCGAACACTAATGCCAAACATTCCTTCTCGATCGGGTTGTACCGATATTCGGCTCCGATCATTGTTCTACTCAAATAGTAGATTGCTTGCTCTCGTCCTTGGTCGTCATTCTGAGCTAGTAGAGCTCCCAAAGAATGATCCATTGCTCGGACTTATACCAGGAAAGGCTTCCCGGATATCGGAGCTGCAAGGACTGGTGGTTGGGTGAGGTATTGCTTGATTTCCTCGAACGCTTGTTGGCAAGCGTCATCCCAAATGAATGAGACACCCTTTTTCATTAACTTAGCGAAGGGTTGGCATCTTCCGGAGAGATTTGAGATAAACCTGCGGATGTACGCCAATCGTCCTTGCAATCCCCTGAGTTCTTTGAGATTTCTCGGGGGTTTCATCTCCTGGATAGCGCGGACCTTTTCCGGGTCCAAGTGAATTCCGGTGGATGTTACAACAAATCCTAAGAATTTACCACTGGCCACCCCTAGGAAGGACTTTGTGGGATTCATCTTCAATTGATGAGCCCGCATGGTGTCGAAGACCACCTTCAGGTCCGCTATGTGATCACCTTTAGTGCGGCTTTTTACCGCGATGTCATCAACATAACATTCCACCGTTTTGCGTATTTGCTGATGGAAAATGGCGTTCATGCCCTTTGGTATGTTGCCCCTGCATTTTTCAGTCCGAAGGGCATGACGATATAGCAATAAACCCCCAATGGTGTCCTAAAGGAGGTGTGCTTTTCATCGTCAGGATACATTTTGATTTGATTGTATCCTGAGAATCCATCCATGAAGGACATTCGTTCAAATCCACAAGTATTGTCAATCATGACGTCTGTGATCGGCAATGGGAATTCGTCCTTGGGGCAGGCCTCGTTTAGGTCGCGGAAGTCGATGCAGATCCGAATCTTCCCGTTCTTCTTGGCGACGGGGACGATGTTGGCTACCCAGTCGGGATGTTGTTCTTCCCTGATGAAGCCAGAATCAATAAGTTTTCTGACTTCTGATTGAATTGCCTCCATTATTTCTGGACGAAACCGTCGTTGCTGTTGTTTGACAGGCTTTACGTCCGGATTGATGTTGAGGCGGTGCATGGCCACTTGAGGATCAAGTCCTGGCATGTCCTCATAATTCCAGGCGAAGACGTCTATATACTCTTGTACAAGAGATATTAGATCCTTCTTCTCCGATGGTGACAGGCCGTCACTTATGAAGATGGGCTTAGGATTAGCCTCATCTCCTAGGTTGATCTGAACAACCTTGTCTTCTGTGGGTGGCTCGCGCTGTTCAAAGCGGGTATCCCAAAGAGCATTTAAGTGTTTGATCCAAGGATCTGTATCAGATTGGATCAATTCTTCATCTCCGTCTTCCAGGTGGCTTGTTGAAACCATGTTTACTGAAAGTTCTCTGAAGATGTTGCCGACACTGACATCTGACTCCCAAGATGATGTGTCTGAAGAGTAATCGTTGCTCGACGATTCTTGAGAATCGGATGCTGATGGGACCGGAGTCGATACATAGCCCAACCCCCGGCGCGTCTGATGATAATAATCAGGGGCCTTCCCTTTCGGCACAAAGGATCGAAGCAGCGTCCTCCTTCCTTTGCCGAAGTTCAACCCGGGTCTTTTGGTTAGATCGTACCCCATGCACTTCATCATTTTGAGCGCTTTTGGTTCATAATGATTGAGCTGAGGGGACTCCTCCTCACTTCCCGAGTCTTCACAGGGCATTGGCTCAGACGAGATTCGCCCAAAAGAATTGATTTTTGGCCTTTTCGTCTTGCTGGAACCATAAATATAGATTCTTGCACATTACCATTGTCTTGGTACGTCTCGAAGGACGATTTCACTGGTACATGCAACGATGTCAAAGCATCTACTGCCGACCAGGGTCATCGTCTATTTCGGTGCTAGTGTCTATGGTACTGAATCAGAAGCAAACACAGAAAAATACGCAAAATCTACATCTTCATTAATATACCAACCGCCTGCATCATCAGCGGAGGTATTATCAACATCGAGCTTATTAGTGCTCTTTACAGGTGGATCCAGCTCCCACACGCACTCATCTTCCTCGGGCTCGGTGTCAGCTTCGTTACCAGAGTCTGGTTCCTCTGGTCGCGGGACCTCATCCGTCTCCCCCGGATCTTGGTACAGCAAGGAGTCGGTGAAATAGTTCTCGACCCCTTTGAACGGATACCTTTCGGCGATCAACGTCTGCACATTTCCACTCCCGTCAATGTACTTCATGACTTGGTGGAGAGTGGAGGGAACGATGGAGTTGCGGTGAATCCACGGTCATCCCAGCAATAGATTGTAGGAAGTGTCGGCGTCGATGATGTAGCATGTCACTTCCGACTTGAGACTTCCAATCTGACACCTGAGCTTGATCTTCCCCATCGGACGGGTCTGGTTGGCATTGAACCCATAGATAGTCGTCTGGGTGGGGCTCAAACGATGGGTAGGAATGCCGAGATGTTGCATGACCCGGCGAGGCATGATGCTCAACGCGGACCCTGGGTCTACCTGGATGCGGTTCACCTCGGACGATCCAATATACCCTGTGAAGTACAGGGGTTGATCATGCTTCCCTTTCACCTGCATATCATCTGCCGTGAAGGTGATGCAGGGTGCATTCTGGGAGGTGTAGAGGCAATCCTCTACATCTTCCTCCTTCGGCACCTGGGTCATGAAGACCTCAGCATTTGCCAGAGCTTCTTGCAGAGCTTCCCTGGTCGACTTTGATAGTCTAAGAAGTTCATACAAGGTAATGCGTGCCGGAATGTTGGCCAACTGAGCCAGGACATCAAAGCGGTATGGTGTCGTAGATCCTTCCGTGATGCCCTTTTGAAGGGCCCGAGAAAATCGAGTCGCCTTCTGCTTCTCCACAGGTGGCTTTGTGGAGGGCCTGACTGGCTCAGCAGTTGGTTGTGGAGGGGTTACTACCGTCTCGCCGTACTGTTTCAAGTACGCCTGTCCTGAACGGGTTCCCGCCATCGGTTGGTTGGGCTCTGCGGCCAAGACTATCGTTTCCTCCTCTGAGTCGGTCAGTGAAGGAATATCAGTCTCCGCTTCTCGAGAGGAGACACCCACCACATTACAGGATGAGGCCTTTGCCTTGCCTTTGGATTTCCTGTTGATCACAGTAGTCCACTGCTGTTCATTGACAAGGTCAGGGTGAACCCACATAATTTCCCCTTGAGGTGTAGGGACGGGTATCAAGCCTTTCTCTTGCTGCTGGTGAGGGTCTGTGTTGACCACTCTCAGCTCTCCTCTTGGAATAGGGGTTACCCCCGCAGGCGTTGGAGGTTGTCTTCCGAACTGGAGAACCGACGTCACATTAGCCGTCACCTTCTTCTGCTCTGGTCGGAGCTTTAATACCTCCGCGTCAATCAGAGCCTGAAGGATGTCCTTGAAGACGTAGCAGCTTTTGGTGGGATGTCCCAACATCCTGTGATACATGCAGTAGTTGGGATTGTCGGTCTTGCCGACTTCCTCTGGGCGTCGAGCTTCAGGGAGCTTCAGTCGGTTGCTCTTGTTGAGTAGTTTAAAGAGCGAATCGACATGTTCCTCCTTGAAGGAATATTGTTTGTTGGCGCGAGGCTGACTTGAAGAGCCACTCGCCTTGCCTGAATGAGGTCTGGCGGGAGATTTGGTCTCCGTTGCCAAATTATCCTTCCGCTTTGTTTGGAGGGATGTATCTGGCGCACGCCTTGTCGACCTTTTCGGCCTAGGCTTACCTTCCTCCGCTCTGACGCGGGCGACAATCTCTTCAGCCTGTTCACCTTGTTGGACTAATTGCTTCCAGGTGCGGCTTTCAGCAACTCCTATTTGAGCAAGGAGTGAGGTTTGGAGATTGTGGCGGCATGTTTCCACCAGGGTGGCCTGGGTCATACCGCTTGGACACCGGAGTGCCATGTTCCGAAATCTTTCAACGAAAGATTTGACGGACTCCCCTTTTCGGTGTTTGGTAGCCAAAAGGGTTGGCATTGTGACTTCGGAGTCATCCTCGAAGAAGCGTGTTAAAAAGAGCTTCTCCAAATCGCCCCAGTTCTTAATAGAACCTTCTGGGAGCTTCATAAACCATTCAAAGGCCAACCCTTTCAGGGTGCCGATGAACAGGCGTGCCAGGATGGCGTCATTATCTACTACATTCCCGGTTTGGGATTTGAAGTAGTAGATGTGTTGGTTGGGTGACCCCTTCCCATCAAAGGCTTGAAGAGTTGGAGCTTTGAACTTGGGCGGGTACAGAACCAAGTCCTATTCAGCCGGATAGGGCCGGACCACTCCTACTTCTTAGAGGTCTTTGCGATTGGCAAGGGCCTCGAGGCGTCACTCTAGTTGACTCATTCTTTTAACATGAGCCTTTCCCTGGTCTTGGTCGCCCTTTACTTGCGACGAGGATTTGGGCGAATCCGCAGCAGATCGCCGCGCCTCCTCAGAAGGTTCGGAAGATGAACTTTCTCCCTCTCTCCTATTGCCCTTTCACTTTTTAGGAGGAGATTTCCTCCTGTCTTTGAGCAGCTGTGCAATTGCCTGCTTGAGGGAGTTGATAGATTCCTGCTGAGTAAGAATCATATCCATTTGCGTCTTCTGGATCTGCTCTAAATGTCTAACCGTCTCCTCCGGAGTGCCTGTCATGTAGGCGGAGGTCTCCTTCTCGACGGAAGAGTTTGAGGCCCTTGATTCCGCTACGGCGGAGTGAGAATCATTAATGCCATGGGCTAAGGCATTATAGTCAATTGGGGGAATGGCCCCAGTCCGGGTGCGAGCGTGTCGATACACCCCTTCCGGTTCAGAGTCAGACTCGGAGTCGTCTGAGCTGACTGCAGGTTGTTTTCCCTTACTCCTGCTTGTCATATTCGCAGTGAGCTCCGGGTACTTAACGTCAGAGAAGGTTCTCCTTCTGTGGGAGCGTCTTCTTTTAGCTGACGGAGGAATCAGGGTCAGCTGTCTGACTAAAGACTACTGGTGTACGCCTGATCCGCAACGGCACTCAGAGAGCATATGGATGAGCCGTTGGCAGCAACATGATGAAGTGGCCTGATTGGCACTTCTTTTCTTCGTCAGATAATCCCTCAAATCCATGGGAGGGGGATTGAAAAGATTAGCCTCGCAACGTCGGAGACGGGAGGCATCTATGTGCTGCACAGCCTGGACGCAGGCTTCAGGGACGCGGTTCTCGTGACGCGGCTGTGTAACGCGCGTTTGGCGTCTCTGCTGAGATGAAAAGCGAGTCTCGCGTTGCTGCCTGGTGCGTCGGGGCAGAGACACTTGAGTGAGGATGGGCTGTTGGGCCCCACGCCTATGGGCTCGTGCCTCTTGCGCTTGACGAGGCGCAGAGGTCTCATTTTGGCGTTTGTTGAGTTGGTCCTCAGAGGACCTAACTGAAGGAATCTCGCGTTTGGGGCGCCAAACGCGGACTTCACGTACTGGACGTGGCGTGGGCAAGGCGCGAGATTGTACGTCGCGTCCAGCCTCAGTTGGACAACCAACGGTTCCAACTCGCAGCTGACGCGCACGTCTCCTCTGTCGACGCTCAGCGTTTCGATTGCGTCGAAGAGGTGGAGAGAGACCAACGACATCCTGATGCTGGACACTAGGGATTTTGACCACGCGGGTCTCCTGAGAGACACTGGCGCGGGTGTTCTGTGCGACGCGGTTGGTCGCAAAAGCAGATGTGCCTGGGACCACGCGGGCCTTCTGAGAGGCGTTGGCGCGGGTACCTTGCTTGGCACAGTCGGCAGCAGGGGAGCTCGAGAAAACCACAGATTGGGCCTCGGGGCCATTCCCCGTCGAGACCCGGCGGCAGACGCGGGTCTTTGGGCTCTTGGAGCCAGAAGAGAGAAACTATTCGTACTTCGCCTGGTCGAACTCGACAACGAGCGATTCGACCATCTTCCCTTTATGGTGGACGTCATCGTGCGCCACTATTTGCTCCTCAGTGACAAACGTCGTCCCCAGCGGAGTCGCCATCTCTTGTATGACCCGGGAAAGGGGGAGACAGGAGGATTGCTGTAAAAGTTTTCCTTGAATCAAATAAAAAGGATTACAACAATAACAACAACTGTTCCTTCCGGTTACAAGGGAGGGAGAATATTGAATCTTGAATTCCCCCTTTGTTTAAGGCTGGGTTCTTCGCGTGGCGGTGGAGAGTGAATCTTGTTCTCCGTTGACCCGATGACCGTCCTTCAGGGACCTCCTCTTCGGCCGGTAGAAAGAGTGACACAGCTCTGTCTACCAAAACTCTAAAAGAGAAGGTAGGCGAACGCTAGCTCGTATGCAGCGAACTTGCTGAAGAGTTGATCTGCTTCTTCTCTTTCTGTGTCGCCCTCTCTCTCTCTTCGCTTGATTGATTCTCTCCGATCTCTCCTTCTGATTGCCGATCGCCGATCGCCGATTGCCTCGACCTCCTAGTAAACGAGGCTATTTATAGAGGTCCTAGGGGTGAACGTGCCCCCTGAAAATGCTCCACAATGAGGGCCAACTTCCCCGCTACATGGGCGGTAACTAACCCACGTGCCTGCTAAAGACACGCCACGATGGGGGCTGATTTCCCTTACGTGTGGGCAGTGATTGGTCCCTTAACCGAGACGGTTATAACTGAGACGCGGGTGTCGAGCCAACGCGCCTTGGGGCTGAGACGCGGGTGTCAGGCCGACGCGCCTTGATGCTGAGACGCGGGTGTCGAGCCAACGCGCCTAGATGCTGAGACGCGGGTGTCGAGCCAACGCCCTTGATGCTGAGACTCGGGTGTCGAGCCAACGCGCCTTGATGCTGAGACGCGGGCGTCGAGCCAACGCGCCTTGATGCTGAGACGCGGGTGTCGAGCCAATGCGCCTTGATGCTGAGACGCGGGTGATAGTCCCTCGCGTCTAGAGCTTGAAACTTTGCTTTTCAATGGCTTGTCCTCCAGTAACTTTTGGACAGCCTACAATATGCATTAAGGCACGTGGCTCTAGGATAATCATGTATATCTAATAGTTTGGACAAGATAGACATATACATGAAGTTAGACAATTAAACACAAAAATAAGAAAAACTAAATCTTCATCAAAACAAATTTCATTTCATGGTATATGTATGAATTGTCAACACAATAACTATACATACATATCCCTAAACACAATTGAGTCCATATATAGATTTGCATGAAGGGCAAATGACTCAAGGGGTATACATGCATATCTTAAAGTTTGGCAAAATAAACATATACATGAAGTGAAAAACTCATAAAACAAATCCAAAAATAGGAATACAAGTTTAAAATGTATGAATCATCAAAACTAGACTATACTAGCACATCTAATGGGTTCAAATAAGCAATCAAGCCCAAACATATATAGATTTATTTGTGGCCCACTATATGCACAAGTATATAACTAGTCTTAATGAAAACTAACATCTAAACATATACTCAAAACATGAAGCATCAAAAAACAAATATAAAAATCATCATGATAAAACTAAGACATGATTACTATGTAAATTCACATGTATTAGATTCATGATGTACATTATAGCTTAAACAAACGTGAGAACACTAAGAATGGTTTCATACAAGCATGTGTGTCTCAAATACTATATATGTATGTCAAGGATCTAATAATCATGGCATTTACATACTAATCCATAGACAATGAAACATGCTATAAAACATCAAAACATACTAAAAATTTTAATTATGAAAGCATGTAAATAATAAATGGGAGTAAAGAATTGTTACCAAAACCGAAGAAGCAACTCTCCTTGTCTCCAAAACGTGGTGGTCCTCTCCACCAAATCTTCCCTTGAAAGTGATGCATCCAATTGATTCTCTTTAAGCACGGAACGCATCCACTCCAAGATATCATCACTCTCACGTCTGTTTTCCATTATGTTTGCAAAGGGGAAAACTTACAAAAAAAAGTTTGAGGAGCTAAATTACAAGTATTCTTAAAAAAGATTACAAGTAGATCCCCTCAGAGATTCTGGAGAAGTGTGCCGATAGGAGTCTGGTCAGCGCGCGACCACTTTGTCCCTTTGACGATGCGAGCGATGAGATTCCCTTCTCGCCTGGTTCGGGGAATCAGAGAATAGAGGGTTGGTAGAACCCTCTTGCTACTTCTCAAAAGACCGCCTTCTATGAGGAATTCCTTCTCGCCTGGTTCCGGAGATTCCTTGAGGAAAAGGGGTTGTTAGGGTATCGCCACCCTGAAAAGAGAAGTATTTCTCTTGGAAGGTCTCTGAATTAGAGAACGCACGGTGCGTTGATGAAGAAGTCCAATCTTTGAGAAGACGCCAATCCTGCCGATGATCAATTGATGATCCTCCTCGATCTCTGCGATCTCCCCCCCTTCTCCTCCGTACCCCTGGCGGGTTATTTATAGGGAGAGCAAGGGTATAATCGTCCCCTTGAAGATATGGAAACAGATTGAACCGAATCTGTTTGAATCTGGAAAGTAGCCTTGCTGCGAGGCTAGAATAGCTTCCGCGGAGCTAGAAAATGGCAAGTCGGTTGATCTATTTTGATCCTTTCCATATTATTGGGAGATTCTCCTTGATCCTCTTACTCGTTTCAAGAGAGTCAAGAGATTGCGGCAATCACCTGCCATATTTGAATCCTGATTGGATTTGATTTGCTTGAATCCGATCTCATCAGGAGATTTGATTGGTCAAAGGTTGATCATAACAGGCTGATAGCGGAGCTGCCCGCTTTGAAGCTCATAGCGGAGCTAGAGGCAATTCCTAGCGAAGTCCGAAAAGAGGCTTTTCGGCGAAGCTGTCAGTTAGCTTCCTGGCGATGCTCTGGATGATGCTAGCCTCTCAAGCGAGGCTATCTCCTTGGGCTAATGTAATGCTAAATGCTAGCATCTTAGACCTGCTGAGGTCTGTTTAGAAACAATCCGGGTTCACTGTTCTGCTTGCTGGATCAGTGGAGTCCAAACCGCTTCTTTGTCCCTTGGAGGTGAGTGAAAACTGGTCTTCAGCTCGTCTGTCCCTTGTCTTTTGTAAATGTCAACAAGTTTAGACATCGTTCGGACCAATGAGAATCTTGTCTTTTTTAAGTGTCAACAAGACCCCCTTCAAAGTTTTCGAAAGTCTGCAATAGCCCAGACTTCGAAACACTTTGAACTGCTGTGATGGCGGATGTAGTATGAACATCGCCATGATGATTGAATTCAGCTTCGCTTCCAATCCTGCTTTGGGATGAATTCGCCGAAGAATTGTGCAGATCCGCAAGTCGCTTCGCGTTTGCGTGCGGGTAGCTCCGCGTCTGGATAAGTTCGCTGAGGAACTCTCCTTGCTTTTCCGAGATCAACTGCCATGGGCTGGTTACGAGGAGGATCATTCCTTCTTTCGCGCCAATCGAGAGAGATGTTCTCCGATTTGCACGTTTCCAAGGGAGGATATTCCCTTTCTTCTAGGCGCAATAAGTGCCTTTTATGAGGGAGACGTTTTCTCCTTGTACGGTTCCAATGGAAACCGTCCCTGTAATCAAGGCGTGATGAATGCCTTCAATGCGCTCGTGCCTCCACGCTTTGATGTGGTTGCGCTCAGGCCATGGGGCCTATAAATAGGACACTTGAGGTCCTCTGAAGAGAAGTGCCTTGCCTTTCTTCTTCTCTTGGTTGAGAGATATACTCAGATCTCTGAATTAGTGGGAAAGCCCACTCTGGTTGTCTAACCGGCCAAGGACCAGTAAGTCTTGATCATTCAAAGACTTCACTGCTTTTAGGGAACTCATCTCCCTTGATTTAGCTTTGGCAGCTCGCTTCAGGGATTAGCTTCCCTTGTTCTTCATCTTGCAATTGGCTGCTGCAGAGAAGGATCTCATCATAGCTTTCTGTGGAGCTATCATCTTGGTTTGATCAGTGAAAGATCACTGCTTGTTAAGTCCGCTGCGCAGGCAGGACTTGGGACTTGGCTTCTTCAATAGTTGAGCCAGTCTTGCCATATTGGTGAGGTTGAGACTGTTCTTCACAAGATCAGTCTGACTTTGCCGTATAGGCGAGGCTAGGACTTGGCGTTTGCTGAGCCAGCCCCTGGTTGCCGTGCAGGCGAGGCTTATCCTCTGCTTTGACTGAAGTCGGATTACTTTGCCGCTGAAGAATCTGACTTAATGTTTTTGTGCTTGACTGCTAACTTACTCCAATTTGCCTTGCAGTGAGCTATGCTTGCCAGTCTGGTGACTTGATGGAAGAAGCCATAAAATTGCCTTATGCTTCCCCGGTTGAAGCTTTACTTTTAAGCAGGAGGAACAATTCGGGGCAGCGGGTGCGCGTCCCAGAGGCTGTTGGCAGCCTCTTATCCGAGATGATTCGATCTGAGGTGAGGCTGGTTGCCGACTTTCAACTTTGGTGGCCTTCGTCGGGGACGATCCACTTCAGGGGAGTGGGCCTCACACCCGTCAGATCACTAGCATCAAAACTAGTTCCCATTATAGGTGATCTGACGTGTTGGCGGCGATAAGCTTTTATTGCCAGGCTTCAAAAAAAAAAAAAAAAAATGGCCTGATAAGACCCGCCATTTTGTGGAGAAAAATGACCGTGTCCCGGTGGCAGAACTGGTTACAGCCTTGTGCAGGAGGAAGGCCTTTCGTGTCCAGTTGATCTGGTCTGGAAGCAGATAAAACCGCTTGTATGCCTTTTATGCAATTGGCCTTGCTAGGCAACTTGGTGTGTTGTATGAAACACAACTTTGATGTAATATCAAATGTATCTTTGCTTTTATATCAATGAAAGTTCTTTGTCTGATCATTTGATTTTTGCTTGCTTCACTGAGAGTTTGGCCATTGCTGGGCTAAACTGCGCACGGGCATAGCCCTTCCTTTTGAATGATCTTTGCGAGGCTGTCACGTCAGCGCCTCTTTAGAGGGCTAATTCAAACCTTTCGGTTAAGTCCTTGAAGGATTGCGCGAAGTCCGCACTTTGCTCTTGTGCGGAGTTAACCCCTTAGTGGGATTGAACCGTCGCTTTTGAGAAAGCGTCTCAGGCGCTTCGGGCACTGTTTTGAATTAATTTGAAACGGCGGCATGTGCCCTTTTTTCGAGGCCTTGATTTAGGCGCTGATTGGCCTATAAAAGCCCGATCGGGCTGAGAGAAAATCATCATTTCTCTTTGAATTTTCCAGAGTACTTGACTCTTCTTTTCTTCCTTTTTCAAGAGTTCAAAAACTCCTGTAATTCTTCAATGGCGCCCAAGAGACGAGCGGGAAAGGAAGCAGCGACTTCTGCAGCGGAGGGCCCTCCTCCTCCGTTCATTGAGCGATCGATCGCTGGTAAGAGACTCTCCAATCTGATTAGAGAGCGGTCTTCATCTTTTGGAGTCGATACTCGGCTATTAGGACGATCGAATATGATCTGTCCTTATCAGGGAACTCGTTTCCCTTAACTTCCCTATTTTGCTTGCACCAGGGAAGTAAGAACTGAACAGTTCTTCTCTTGGGCTTCCATAGGAAGCCATTGCTTGGGCAATCTTCATCCTGTTGAGGAACAGGATATGGGTCGTGTGCCTTCAGTCATGGCCACGAAGGGTGACTGTTAACCATAACGTCCTTTTGATGACGTCAGCCCTTAGGGCTATGCCACTTCCTGCAAAGATGCAGTCTTATCTGTGAAGCGAAGCTTTTTATCAAAGCTATTATCCCGCTGTTCCTGCTTACTGGGCGAGGCTATGCCTTAGCGAATTTTTATGTCTTCGCATCCATTTGATTGGTGAACTAATCATAGTTCATTTTCTTTTTGTTTTTACAGTGCATCACGCCTCCGGCCTCCAGAACAGTCTATTTGGCTTAACCAGTCGAGCAGGGAGCATCAGCTTGCAGTTCATCGGGCAGGCTTCCTTGTTCAGTGAGCCGAGCCCCCTTGTACGGGATACGCTCATTCAGAG
This sequence comes from Agave tequilana, assembly GCA_038442645.1. Classification (NCBI taxonomy): domain Eukaryota; kingdom Viridiplantae; phylum Streptophyta; class Magnoliopsida; order Asparagales; family Asparagaceae; genus Agave; species Agave tequilana. The sequence goes on from JAVJIF010021511.1 coordinate 27,717, forward strand.
TGGTGGCCCGCAGGCCATGCGGAGCATTTTGACTACAGCTCCGTTTGAAGATATCGACCGTCAGGCTTACAAAAAGCCTGACTTCATGTTCGGGGATGCTGCACCTGATCCCGATCGCCAGCTACAGGCCGGTGAAGGCCAGTGGATCTTCCAGTTGGACGGCGAGAGATTCTATCTCCCGTCTACTAAGCGGCATTTCGCTTTGTCTTCCTTCGCGAGCGTGACTCAGGCTCGGAAGATGGCGTGGGGCGTGAGCCTAAATGCTGAATCTGTAAGTGTCGGGAGGTTGACATTCCAGACCGGCTATTCGGGGGCGGGCTATCCTCGTAGCATAATAGGGCTATACCCTGGGAAGGTGGCAAGGGACCTTCCAGTAGGAGAGAATCCAGCTGCGGCGCCGACCTTTGGCACTCAGTTCTGCGAAGTTGACGGGAACTACCCCGCCACAGATTTCAGGGCTCCTGGTTGGGTCCACCCTCCTAGGTCATGGTGGGCGGAGTTGACCAATTATATCCTCAATCATTTTGAGGGGGAATTAGAGAGGTTGAACCTCTATGAGGCCGTCAGGGCGACCTGCTACGGCATTGAGATGAAGGTGGCGTGCTTCTACGCCATCCTTGAGTTGTACTGCCCGGCTTCAGGGACTTTCTTCACCCCAGTTGGTGAGTTGGGCATGGCCCTGCATGAGATGCGAGAGATCTCGGCTTTGCCCTTCGGGTCTCTTCCATATGAAGAGTATTTTCCTTGTGAGGCGGAGCTGGCTATTCTGGGGAAACAGGAGCCTGCTCTGCTCGAGACATATCGGGAATTGGTGTGCCATTTGCACATCTGCTCCAGCATCCACACCGGTGGCAAAGGTAGCTCGAAGAGCTTGAAGAGCTGGGGGAACTACTTGTTCCCGGACATGACTAGTGTGCCGGAGGCAGCTCATTGCGGAGTTGCTGAAGAAGACATCTTGGCGAGGATGGAGGTGCGTGCTGAAAAGGACATCGTCGTGACAGAAGATGACGGTCCTTTCGAGAAGGGTGATGTTCTTCGGAGCTTTCACCATCAGGCCTGTCGGCCTATGTCTCGCAAGGCGTTGCTGGCTGGCTTCTTAACCATCTGGTTAAAGAAGTGTGTCGTGCCTTCTTCTTCGGGTGACATTGTTCACCCAAATGTGCTGCTGCCTGCCGTCCGCTTGGTCCATGGCCACCGTCTGGGTCTTCTCTCGGCCATGGTATGTTGTATTCAGAGGGGCCTTCGTGTACTGACGGAGGCTTTCTGCAGGCCAATGGCGTCAAGGCGAGGGAAGGGTGCCGTCTTGCCTCGTGACGGGCCCAATCCTAGGGTAGGTTTACCGTACACCTACTTGATGGCGTGGTTCGCCTTGCACTGCCCCAGTTTGATTGGAGCTGGGGAAGACCCACCTCAGGGTGTTCAAACGGCGCTTCTCCGTCGTTTTGAAGGCTGTCTATGGCAGAAAACTTATGTGGCCGAGGCCCGTAAGTTAGTGCGTCGCTATGACGCTTATAGCCTGTTCCGTTGCTCTCCTCGCCTGCGGGGTGCAGGATACAACGAGGAATTCCATGATGTGGAATCAGGTCGGTCCCCCATGAGTCGGGGTGTTTTCGAGTGGCTGGTCTGTATCCGGCCCTCGCATCTGCTGTACCGGAGTGGGGATACCTGCTACATGGAGCCCTACATCCCGAGCCGGTTCGCCCGCCAATTTGGGTATGACCAGTTGTATGTGGGCAACCCGAATCCGGACCTGGCTTTCATGGGGAGCCTCATTGATGGGGCTCGTGCTTGGCGGTTCTTTACCGCGGATGACACTGGAGCGTGGCTACGCACGCCGTTGAGGGATCCCGGCCTATGGACGACCCTGTGTTTCTGCCAATGGTATGCAGCTTCGAATTCCACGCCTCCTGGATTCAAAGTCAATAGTTCAGGTGTGAAGTTGATTTCCCATCGGCTGAGGCAGAAGGCTTCTGATAAGATGGAGGGCAAGCGAGTCCGTGTCCCTGGGATAGAGGAGTTCATCGCTGTGGATGATAGCGAGGCTTCTGATGCAGAGAGCCCGCGCTTCGAGGCAGAGACAAGGCCCGATGCCCCCGAAGCTGGTGCTCGTGAAGCCGGCTCTGGTGTAGTGGGGGCAGCTCCCCCACAGCATGTGGAAGAAGTGGAGGAAGAGGACTCTGAGGTCCACTTCAAAAGGAAGCGTGGGAGTGGATCCCGTAGGAAGTCGTCGGCGAAGAGGCCCCGTCGCCATGCTCCTACAATTGTGGTAGAGGGCGAACCCTCTACTGTGCTTCCTTCTGCTGCTCCATTAGTGGCTGAGCCGTCGGTTGCTGAACCGACTACTGGTAAGATTGGCCCCCATCTAATATGCCTTCAGTGCACTTTGAATAACTCATCATTTGCTTTTTGTTGCAGGAGCTGAGGCAGTTGGAGAGCAAGGGGAACACTACGATCCCCTGTTCACTTATAGAAGTGCAGCTGGTTCCTTTGCTCGCTCGGAGGAGTCTGGAGGTCATGCGGCCGGTATTGGCCCTTCGGGCGCTGGGACTTCTAGAGGAAGTCCTATGGCATCCAGCTCTGCCGGGTGGTCTGCGGAGGAATCGGCGAGTGGGCCGGCCATCCGCGTTGAGTCTGGTAAGAACTTTCCGATGGGACCCCTGGATTCCGATGCGGCTGACGAGGTGACATCGGCCTTTGGTAAGACTAAGATCTCCTGATCCTCGCCTATTTGTTGCGTCTCCTTTTTGACCTTGGTTTTGTTACAGGCATTCGTCCCCAAGGTGCATCAGCTTCGAAAGAAGCGGAGGGTCTTCCTGAAGGGTCAAAGGGTGATATGAGCGCTTCGACCGGGGCAGACGCAGCTGTGTTAGACGCGCTGTACGGCGACCTGCCTTTTTATCAGCCCAAACCAGCGGAGGGCCTTGAGGTCGAAGAGGCGGCAGTCCCGGAGGTACCCTCACTTCCAGTCACATCAACGAGTGAGGTGCAGACTGTTTTGCCGAATACGGCACTGAGGGTGATTGTGAGCCCTACCTCCCCGACGCTGGTAGTTGAGCCTGCTGCTCAGGAGGTGGTGGCCAGTCCTACCTCCGCGGTGGCTGGCGTGCTTGTGTCGCTGAGGACTCCGCCGAGGTCACCTTTGGCTTGTCCTGCTGCTGTCGATGTTCCCGCTTCTTCTTCCGCGGTGGTGTCGACTAGGTTGATAGATTGCTCCGAGGTTGTCTCAAGGGTTGATGAAGCTGAGAATGACTTTATCGGTAATCTGGTCGACAGCTTCTATAACAGTTTGGAGCAGACTATCGGTCTAGTCTTGAAGGGCTCGCCTGTGCCATTTTCGAAGCTGAAGATGGTTCTCTCCCGTGGCATTGAGTGTATTCGGGACTTTGAGGGGTACCATCAAGCTACTGCTCTGGAGCTCCTGGTGGATGACCTTGAGAAGGACGTGGAGGAATGGCGCCATTTCCATCGTTCCGACGCAGCGTCTTTGGCTGATGAACGGCTCGCACGTCTTGTCGCCCAGAAGCGCGAGGCTCAGCTCGCTGCTCAAGAGGCTGTTGAGGCTATCTCCTCTGACTTGAGGTCCTTGGAGGCAGAGGAAGCAGAGGTTGGGAGTGCAATTGATGCTTCCAACAGTGCTCTTCTTGACGCTGAAGATAAGATTAAAAGGGCTGAAGAGATGATCCGAAAGGCAAATCTCCTCTTGTCGAAGGCTACACAGATGCGTCATGAAGAGTCTGCGCGGCTTAAGCAGCTCAGGGCTCGAAGTGAGGAACTGGCGGAGCGGAAGTCATCACAGAGAGCGACTTTGGCGGAGACCGAGGCTCGTCTGGCTCAGGCGGTGGACTTCGATGCGGCGGAGCTAAGATCACAGGCGCTGGCCCAGGCTGAAGATGACAGGAGGACGCGGCTAGCTTCGCTCGGAGATCGGATCCGATCTTATCATGTACGCCTATAGGCTCCTCCATGTATCCCCTCCTTCTGGATTAATAGAAAGATTTTTCTTTTGTCGTCTGTTGTTTGTTTGGATAACGAGGCATGGCTGTCTGTTGGTTCAGAGGTCGCAATGACATAACCAATTGAGATGTTGCCAGTCTCGAAGTCAGCCCTTTGCGGGGCTAAAAGGGGAGATACTTGCCTTTTGTAAATGTCAGCAAGCATCGAGATTGAGACTTAGCTGTCTGCTGGTTCAGAGGTCGCCGTGACATAACCAATTGAGACGCCGCTAAGCTCAATGGTAGATGAAACTTGGCTATCCGCCAGTTCAGAGGTCGCAATGACGTAACTGGTTGAGAAGCCACCAGGCTTCAATCAATAGGTGATACTCGTCTTTTGTAAATGTCAACGAGTATCGAGACCTGTCTTTTGTAAATGTCAACAGGGCTCGGGATCGAGACTTAGCTGTCTACTGGTTCAGAGGTCGCAATGACGTAACCAATTGAGACGCCACTAAGCTCAATGGTAGATGAGGCTTGGCTATCTGCCAGTTCAGAGGTCGCAATGACGTAACTGGTTGAGAAGCCACCAAGCTTCAATCAATAGGTGATACTCGTCTTTTGTAAATGTCAACGAGTATCGAGACCTGTCTTTTGTAAATGTCAACAGGGCTCGGGATCGAGACTTAGCTGTCTACTGGTTCAGAGGTCGCAATGACATAACCGATTAAGACGCCACTAAGCTCAATGATAGATGAAACTTGGCTATCTGCCAGTTCAGAGGTCGCAATGACATAACTGGTTGAGAAGCCACCAAGTTTCAATCAATAGGTGATACTCGTCTTTTGTAAATGTCAACGAGTATCGAGACCTGTCTTTTGTAAATGTCAACAGGGCTCGGGATCGAGACTTAGCTGTCTACTGGTTCAGAGGTCGCAATGACATAACCGATTAAGACGCCACTAAGCTCAATGATAGATGAAACTTGGCTATCTGCCAGTTCAGAGGTCGCAATGACATAACTGGTTGAGAAGCCACCAAGCTTCAATCAATAGGTGATACTCGTCTTTTGTAAATGTCAACGAGTATCGAGACCTGTCTTTTGTAAATGTCAACAGGGCTCGGGATCGAGACTTAGCTGTCTACTGGTTCAGAGGTCGCAATGACATAACCGATTAAGACGCCACTAAGCTCAATAGCAATGGAGTTTGGGAATAGTCTCGTTTTCACGGGGAGAAACGAGGGAATCGCTGTCATAGGTTTAGTGTTAACGTAACAGCGAAATATATGTGGGCCTACCATTCTATGGATGAGAATTGGTAAGTGATTTTGGAGGTCTCATTTTCTCGGAGAGAAACGAGGGGATTGCTGTCATAGGTTTAATGTTAACGTAACAGCGGAATATATGTGGTCCTACCATTCTATGGATGAGAATTGGTAGGTGATTTTGGAGAGGGAATCAAGTGGGAGCAGGTCCCTTGGGATTTTAAGCAAACCCCCAGCTATCAATAGGTTTGACATGCTTGGAGAAAGAGAGAGGCTCTCTTTGTGCGCATTCCGGACGCGCGGATCTCGATCAGAGGTGTAATGTTAACTTGATCGAGAGCAAGATCCTTGATTTAAGGATAATACTTCTTTAAGAATTTGCCATTGATCGGCATCATGAGGAGGTCGCCATCTGCAGTTGTAAGGCGGTATGCTCCGTTTGAATAGACTGTCTCTATTACAAACGGTCCTTCCCATTTAGGCTGAAATTTGCCTTTGGTCTTGTGCGTCATAATCATCGGTCGTCTGACGGCTAAGACTAGGTCTCCTTTGTGGAAGACTCTCTGCTTGACCTTCTTATTGAAGGCTTTTGACATCCGGGCCTGATATAGCTCGATGTGTTGCTGAGCTTGCAGCCGCTTCTCGTCTAGGGCTTCGAGCTCTTGAAGACGCAGGCGATCATTGTCTTCTGATGTCATCCTAGTAGTCAAGGCTACCCGTAATGATGGCATCTGGATTTCTAGTGGGATGACCGCTTCGCACCCATATACCAGGGAGAAAGGCGTATTGCCTGTCGGTGTCCGAACCGTAGTCCGGTAGGCCCAAAGGCATTCACCGAGCTTTTCGTCCCAATCTCGCTTGTTCGAAGAGACAAACTTCTTGAGCAGCTTGATGATTGTCTTGTTGAATGCTTCTGCTAAACCATTGGCGGCAGGATTGTAAGCTGTTGAAGCCATATTCTGAATTCGGTATTTATCGCAGAACCGATAGAATCCTTGGCTTACGAATTGAGGACCATTGTCGTGGATGATCCGCCTGGGGACACCAAACCGATGGATGACATGGTGTTTGATGAAGCTAACCAGATTGGAGGTTTTAACTTCGGCCAACGGTGTGGCCTCTGCCCATTTTGAGAAGTAATCGGTTATTGCCAGGATAAACCGGTGACCTCTTGCCGAAGAGGGACTGATTGGCCCTACGACATCGATTCCCCATGCTTCAAATGGCCATGAAGCAGCAGTAGGGTGGAGCAACTCCGAAGGTTGGTGTATGAAGTCTGCGTGGACCTGGCACGCCTTACACCTTCGTGCATATTGGGTGGCATCGGCCATCATGGTCGGCCAGTAGTACCCAAGTCTGTGCAGCCTGTCTTTAAGCTTTGGACCCGGCTGGTGAGCTCCGCAAATACCATCATGTGCTTCTTTAAGCACTTCCTGTGCCTCTGAATGAGAGAGACAGCGGAGGAGGACACCGTCATATGAACGACGATAGAGTGTCTTCAAAGTGGGATCATAGTAGAAACGAAGCGACCTTCGTCTGATGGACGCTGCTTCTTTGGGATCGTCTGGAAGCAGACCGTGTAGAGCATAGTCAATGAAAGGGAAGCGCCAATCCCTCGGCTCAAGATCCATGGAGACATTATAGACTTCTTGGGTCTTTAGTATGTGCTTGGAGCATACAAGATGTCGGGTTGCGACTGTGAGGTGATACTCGGTGTCGGCCGGTAAGGCTAGCGTTGTCGCTAATGCAGCGAGAGCATCCGCCTTGGTATTTTGAGATCGGGACACATGCCCGATGTAGAAGCCTTCAAATAAGTTAGCCAATTCGATGGCTGTATGATAATAAGGCACCAAGTCTTCATGGCGGACCTCGTATTCGCCTTTAACCTGATTTATGATCAGCTTTGAATCGCCATAAGCTTCAAGGTAGCGTACCCCCATTCCATGGGCGAGCTGGAGGCCAATGAGCAGGGCATTGTATTCCGCTACATTATTAGAGCATGATTCTGTCAAGGAGAACGCTCTGGGAAGGATATGATCCTGTGGGGAGATGAACACAACCCCCACTCCGGCAATAATCTTTCCTTTGGGGCCCACCCGTGATGCTCCGTCGAAGAACATCTGCCATACTTCCTCTACTGAAGTTGCGTTGGACTCGAAGACTTCATCAGGGATGTCTTCGTGGAGTTTTGAATGCTCCGGAACTGGATGCGCAGCCAAGAATTCTGCAAGGGCTTGGCCTTTGACCGCCTTCTGAGGAATAAAGGTCATGTCGTATTGAGACAGCAGAAGTGCCCATTTAGCCAATCTTGAATTTAGTGACCCTGGCTTCGTCATAAGAAGACGTAAAGGATTCACCCTGGAGATGACATGTATGGTCTGGCCAACCAAATAATGCCGTGTCTTCTGAACGGCAAAGACGAGTGCTAAACACTCTTTCTCAACAGGATTGTAGCGAGATTCCGCTCCTATGAGAGTCCTGCTCAGATAATAAATGGCCTGCTCATGGCCATTGTCGTCCTTCTGAGCGAGGAGGGCGCCGAGGGAATAATCCAGGGCTTTTACATAAAGCAGGAATGGTTTCCCTGATGTAGGGGCCACTAAGACCGGAGGTTTTGTAAGATACCTCTTAATGTCTTCATAAGCTTCTTGACAGGCTTGGTCCCATATGAAGGCAGTACCCTTTTTCATGAGATGGGTAAAGGGCTGGCAACGGCCCGAAAGATTTGCTATGAATCTTCTGATGTAGGCTAATCTGCCTTGCAAACCTCGGAGCTCTTTGAGGTTCCTCGGTGGATGCATGTCCTGTATGGCTTTGACTTTGTCTGGGTCCAGATGGATCCCTTTTGATGTGATTATGAACCCGAGGAATTTGCCGCTGGATACTCCTAAAAAGGATTTTGTCGGGTTCATTTTCAACTGATGAGCCCGCATTATATTGAACATCGTCCTCAGATCGTGAAGATGTTCATCTTTGCTGCGGCTTTTGACGGCAATGTCGTCAACATAGCATTCCACCGTCTTTCGGAGATGGTCGCGAAAGATCATGCTCATTGCCCGCTGGTAGGTTGCTCCGGCGTTCTTCAATCCGAAAGGCATTACAGTGTAGCAGTATACCCCCAATGGCGTCCGGAAAGAAGTATGCTTCTCGTCATCAGGATACATCTTGATCTGGTTGTACCCTGAGAAGCCGTCCATAAAAGACATCCTCTCGAACCCGCATGTGTTGTCGATCATGACATCGGTGATCGGCAGTGGGAATTCATCTTTGGGACAGGCCGTATTGAGATCACGGTAGTCGATGCAGATTCGTATTTTCCCATTTTTCTTGAGGACGGGGACTATGTTAGCCACCCAATCTGGATGTTGTTCCTCCCGGATGAAGCCACAAGCAATGAGCTTATGAACTTCGGCTTCAATAGCCTCCATGATGTTTGGGCGGAACCGACGTTGTTGCTGCTTGACTGGCTTAACGTCGGGCTTGATGTTTAGACGGTGCATAGCGACCTGTGGATCAAGTCCGGGCATGTCTTCATAGCTCCAGGCGAAGACATCTATATACTCTTTCACGAGCATTATCAATTCTTCCTTTTCGATGAGTGATAAGCTTTCACTTATGAAAATAGGCTTGGGGTGATCTTGACTTCCCAAGTTGACCTGGATCACCTTGTCTTCGGTAGGCGGCTCGCGCAGCTCAAACCGCTTTTCCCATTGGAGACTTAATTGCTGGGCCCATGATTCCTCATTGGCAACCTCTGCGGGTTCCAACTGACTGCTTGAAGTCATGAGGCTTTCGAATATTCCTCCTATGCTGACATCAGAGTCCCATTCGGAGGATGAGGTCGACTGTGATGGGATCGATCCGTCGCCTTTGACCTGAACTGTTGTTGATGATGTGGGTGTAACATACCCTAACCCCCTGCGTGTACTATCATAGTAATTTGCAGGTTTTCCTCTTGGGACGGAGTTACGCATCAAACCGCGTCTTCCTTTTTCGAAGTTTAGGCCCGCTCCCTGCTTCAGGTTGTAGCCCATCTTTTTCATAATATGGCGCGCTGATGGCGCGTAATGGAAGAACTGTGGAACTTCTGAGTCCGAGCTTGAGTCTGTAGTTGAGAATCTCCCTGGCCGGGCTCTGCCGAAGATTATCGGCGACTGTCCTTGCTTGGACGGAGGGATCACCAGTGTGGCCCCTTCTATAACCTCCACAGATGTAGTGGCCGAACTTGGCTCATGTACGGGCATGCGAAGAGAGCCATCCATAATGGATTTAATCGACTCGATGCTCACAGGATAATCAAAAGAAATATTATCATTAATTATCCATTCGCCTTCCTCATCAGAAGGGATCTTACATCGGGGATCATTAAAGCATGCTACAACTGGCTCGCCAATTAGAACGGCCGGCATGCCCGTTTCAGATTCCGAATCTGCCTCATTGCCACTTTCATCATCGTCTGGCAATGATTCTCCCGGCGTTCCACTAGCCTCTTGATATAGGAGGGCATCAGTGAAGTAGTTTTCCACCCCCTTAAAGGGTTGCTTTTCAGCGAAGACAGTTCGTACTGTCGCATCATCCTCAACATACTTGAAGCACTGATGGAGAGTGGAAGGAACGATCCAGTTGGCATGGATCCACGGTCGTCCTAGTAGCAGGTTGTATGATGTGTCAGCATCAATGACATAGCACGTTACCTCTGACTTCAGGCTTCCGATTCTGCAGCGGAGCCGAATTTTTCCAAGTGGATGGCTGCTCCCGGCGTTGAAACCATATATTGTAGTGGTGGTTGCAGACAACCTGTACAGTGGTATGCCGAGGAAGTAGAGGAGCCTTTTGGGGATGATGCTGAGAGCAGACCCCGGATCGACTTGTACTCTTTCAATGCAGGTTGAACCGATATATCCGGTATAGTATAGAGGTCGATCATGCTTGTTGTCTTTGAGAAGCATATCTTCCGCCGTGAAGGTAATGGCAGGTACCTTTGACTGTGCGTGACGGCACTCTGAGCAGGAAGGCTGCATCTCTTCACCAGGGATCTCAGGCATGCATGTCAGAAAGGACTCTGAGTTGGCTAGCGCATCTCTGAGTGCCTCTCTCGTCTCTTTAGAGAGACGAAGAAGCTCGTGTATTGTGATACGAGCCGGGATATTGGCTAAGTGGGCCAATATATCAAAGCGAAAGGGCGTGGCTAACCCTTGGCCTGGCGGTTTCTTCAACACATGGTCGAATCGCACCTCCTTAGGCTTCTCCTTCCCTTTGGTCAGGACTGGAGTGGATGCCGGCATTGATACTGACGTCGTTTGCTGTTGTATCTCGTCAGTAGACTTGTCATATTGCCTTTGATATGACTTTCCAGACCGGGTGCCCGTCTTTTGAGGCGCATCTGCCTGCGCCGTACAGGCATGCTTTTCCTCTTCAGAATCGCTGAGGGAAACCGAAGTAAGATTACCATCGTCTGGTAGGACAGAGATGACATTGCAGGACTTGCCCTTTCTGCTAGAGTCCTTCGACGTCTGCTGTACGTCTTGGATGAGGTCAGGGTGTATCCACATAACTTCCCCTGTCTCTAACGTCACGGGGACGAGACCCTTATTGTTTTGAGTCGTGGCTGGAGGATGCTTGATTTCCAACCGCGGCATCGGGGCTGGATAGGTCCCGTCAGGAACCATGACCTTCTGGGTAGTACCGAACTCAAGAGTCACCATATTGGCAGTGACTTTCTTCTGTTCCGTCTTCAGTGTGAGGACTCCGGCGTCGACCAAGGCTTGAATTCTATCCTTAAGAACATAGCACTTGTCGGTAGGATGGTGGATCATCCTATGGTAGAGGCAGTATTTAGGGTCATTTGTGCGCCCTACCTCATTAGGGCGCCGAGCATCTGGCAGCTTCATCTTATTCCCTTTATGGAGCAGATGGAATATCGTGACCACCTGGTCATCTCTGAAGGAGTACTGCTTCGGAGGAAACTTGGGCTCTTGGCTGTTGACGCCGCTTTTCTTGGCCTTTGGCTGCATGTCCCCGGTCAGCTCGACGGACATAATTTCCTTCCCTTTAGCTTGGGAAGACTGCGGGAGATCGCTACGCCCTTTGTTGTTCGTGCCCCATTTGCTCCTAGGGGCGGATGGCTCGAACTTCTTAGCCGATTTCTCGGCTATCTCGGCTTGTTCGACCAATTCCTTCCAAGTATGGGCCTTGACAGCCCCCATGCGAACTTCTACTTGATCCAAGAAGTTATGTCTGCATGTTTGTAAAAGCATGGGTAAAGGCATCCCTGCTGGGCACATCAGAGATAGATTTCTGAACCGCTCAATGTATTCACGGACAGATTCGCCTTTCCTCTGCACGGTAGAAAGGAGCTTGTCCATGGTCACTTCGGTGTCATCTTCATAGAAGCGAGAGAGGAACCGAGTTTCCAGGTCGATCCAGGAATTGATAGAGCCCGGGGGGAGACTGCGAAACCAGTCAAATGCCACCCCTTTCAAGGTGCCGATGAACAACCTAGCCATGATGGCATCGTTGTTTAGAACATTACCGGTCTGAGACCGGAAATAGTAGATGTGCTGATTGGGCGAGCTCTTACCATCATACGTGTGCAACGTGGGTGGTTTGAACTTTGGCGGATATGGCACTGAATCCCATTCCAGTGGGTAGGGACGGACTACCCCCACTTTCTTCAATTCATCCTTTTGAGCCAGGGATGAAATTTGAGCTTGAAGGCCTTTAAGGACTTCGGCATCCAGGGAAGAGCCTCCCTTAGATTTCTCCGTCTTGGGCGGATCATTGCTGAGATGCCCCTCCTCGTCATGATTACTTCCGGTATCATCATTCCGGTTGCTGAGGAGCTGAGTGAGCATTTGTTGAATATTGTCCAGGGCCTCTTGCTGAGTTCTAGAGGTCTGCTCCTGAGCCTCTAAACGCCGACGAAGGTCGTCATTGGCGTTATCGGCCATATTAACCGATGCTTTGTCCGTTTGCACAGAACTGACTGTTGCTGAAGAGGCATACCCGCTGTCTTCATCTTCTCCGTCAGACGATTGGGGCGATCGTCCGGATTGTGGCGGGATCAGGGCCCTTGAGGAAGAAGGCTGTTCATAATTATAGGGTATCGCTACCCTGGACCTGGTGTTTCGGAAAACACCTTCTTCATGCACCAAGACTTCACCTAAGCCTGGGCAATAATCTGGATCTGGGGAGCCGAAAGGGGTATCTTCAGATGTATGACCTCCTCTGCGCGGCTCTCGCCCCCTTCCGGTCATGTTGACGGATGCAGAGGCTGGATCTGGCGAGCCACTCCTTCCGAGATGCTTCATTGGGATGCGCGCAGACAGTCGATCAAAGACTGATCGCCGATATGGAGAGGTGGCAAGGGTCGGTCGTAACCGACACTGCATAGAATGGACCATCACCAACTGGCATCCACTTCGTCGACAACAGGAGGAAGTAGTCTGGAAATGCTTCAATCTCCGCTTGTCCGCCAAGAATTCTCGCAGGTCGGCCCTGTAGGGGCCTGAATAATCTGGTATATGGGGCAACGCATCGTTCCCTTTATTCCTGCGGAAAGGATTAGCACCGTATGGTGCTCTGGTTTTAGCCTCGCGACTGTAAACCCGATGAGTACGCCGAGGTACAATAGCCTTGCTTGTGAGGACAGGGCTAGCAGTAGGCATTGCTGCACTAGGAGACGGTATGATTGCCGTCTTGACTTTATGGTTGGCAGCATTGTTGGCGCAGGCGGGCATCCCGCCTTTTCCTTCATAAGAGGCGCGGACTTGGCGTGGCTACGCCTGAAGCTTCAGCAGAGGACTTTTGTTTAGGCTTCCATATCCGTTTTGGCAGAGGATGCATAGGTTCGCAAGGAACCTGAATAGCCACAAGCGGGGCTGTGGGGTGCTGGCAGGATTCTGCCTCTGGTTTCTGATTTGAAACCTTGGCCATGAAGACCTTCCTATGCTTCCGTGCTCGAAGCATCAGGCCACCCCCAGAGAGGACTTCTTCAAATCTTCCTTGATCGATCTGGATGATCAGGTTCTCAGAAGTGCAGGATCTGGGCTGCGGACATGTTTCCTTGTTGCGCCAGAGAACTGCGGCAGGTTTGCAGAGAACCTTTTCCGTCTCCGCAGAGACTTTGCTTGAAGATTTAGCCAGAGAAGATCTGGCTGCACCGGCTTTTCTGAATTCAGAGATAGACCTGAAGGTCTGTTCGTCGCATTGCGACACTTGATTCTCAGCAGAGGAGAATACAGTCCCCAGCGGAGTCGCCACCTTGTTTTCCATTATGTTTGCAAAGGGGGAAAACTTACAAAAAAAAGTTTGAGGAGCTAAATTACAAGTATTCTTAAAAAAGATTACAAGTAGATCCCCTCAGAGATTCTGGAGAAGTGTGCCGATAGGAGTCTGGTCAGCGCGCGACCACTTTGTCCCTTTGACGATGCGAGCGATGAGATTCCCTTCTCGCCTGGTTCGGGGAATCAGAGAATAGAGGGTTGGTAGAACCCTCTTGCTACTTCTCAAAAGACCGCCTTCTATGAGGAATTCCTTCTCGCCTGGTTCCGGAGATTCCTTGAGGAAAAGGGGTTGTTAGGGTATCGCCACCCTGAAAAGAGAAGTATTTCTCTTGGAAGGTCTCTGAATTAGAGAACGCACGGTGCGTTGATGAAGAAGTCCAATCTTTGAGAAGACGCCAATCCTGCCGATGATCAATTGATGATCCTCCTCGATCTCTGCGATCTCCCCCCCTTCTCCTCCGTACCCCTGGCGGGTTATTTATAGGGAGAGCAAGGGTATAATCGTCCCCTTGAAGATATGGAAACAGATTGAACCGAATCTGTTTGAATCTGGAAAGTAGCCTTGCTGCGAGGCTAGAATAGCTTCCGCGGAGCTAGAAAATGGCAAGTCGGTTGATCTATTTTGATCCTTTCCATATTATTGGGAGATTCTCCTTGATCCTCTTACTCGTTTCAAGAGAGTCAAGAGATTGCGGCAATCACCTGCCATATTTGAATCCTGATTGGATTTGATTTGCTTGAATCCGATCTCATCAGGAGATTTGATTGGTCAAAGGTTGATCATAACAGGCTGATAGCGGAGCTGCCCGCTTTGAAGCTCATAGCGGAGCTAGAGGCAATTCCTAGCGAAGTCCGAAAAGAGGCTTTTCGGCGAAGCTGTCAGTTAGCTTCCTGGCGATGCTCTGGATGATGCTAGCCTCTCAAGCGAGGCTATCTCCTTGGGCTAATGTAATGCTAAATGCTAGCATCTTAGACCTGCTGAGGTCTGTTTAGAAACAATCCGGGTTCACTGTTCTGCTTGCTGGATCAGTGGAGTCCAAACCGCTTCTTTGTCCCTTGGAGGTGAGTGAAAACTGGTCTTCAGCTCGTCTGTCCCTTGTCTTTTGTAAATGTCAACAAGTTTAGACATCGTTCGGACCAATGAGAATCTTGTCTTTTTTAAGTGTCAACAACGTCATGTGAGAGCCCACACCTACATCAAATAATAGGAGGGGTGGTCTTTGGTACCCATATCTTATTGGGTCCATGGGGGTTAGTACCTTCTCTAACCCAAACAAACTTCTTTGCTAAATTCTCAACATGTAAACGATCATAGCAAAATTTAGCAAGATGGCCTTTTCGGCCACAATGTGTACATGTGTACACATGAGCATACATGTGTTGATGGTGTCCGTGTGGAGCATGTGTATGCCGTGGAGGGTGTGCATGAATAATAGATGGAACTTGTTTCTTTCGAAACAAAGATTCCAAACGTGTATGGCCCACTACACATTGGCTCAAAGTGAAGCCCAAACAATCAACTTTCTTCTTAAGCAAACAAATATCATCATTAATATTAGAAGAAGAGGTGTGACATGCAATAGGTGAAGTGTGTGATACTACCCTAGCATGGCAAACATGTGCATCAATCTTATTTTGCAAAACAATATTTTTATCTAAACAAACATTCAAATCATTTGAAATAGAAATAATTTTGTTTTTCAAAGCAACATTCTCTTTAAAACAAAATCAATTTTTGAAGACAAAACATCATTATTTTTCACAAGAGTTTCACAATCATTTTTAGATATTAAAACTCATTTTCTTTAAGTGCAAGTTCTAATTGAGATCTCAATGAATCCCTTTCATTATAGACCTCAACCTTCTCTTGCAAAACATTGTTAAGTCTAGCATGCAAACTCTTATTTTCTTGTTCAATTCCTAGACTCTTCTTTTTCAAAATCTTATATTTTTCTATTATTTTTCACAAACAATTGAAAGTTCTTCATTCAAAGCATGGGCATCATAATTATCACATGAAGAACTAAAACAATCATCACTATCTAAGTGGGGTTCCGAATGTACCTCAAGGGAGTCATTCCCTTGGACCATGAAGCATTGTGAATCGGATTCTCCACTAGATTCCTCCGGTTGATTTGGCAATAGAAGCTCGGAGGTGGTGGTTATTGTCAACAAATTCCACACTGCAAAGGCGGAATCAATGTTAGAAACACGTAAAAGATAATCTTTAGATAATGTGCTTCTAATGGCCTCTAGGGCTTGTGCATTGGCCCCTATATGATTGCTATCACTAAGGAAGGATTCCTTGGTAATGGCAAGGTAAACTTTATGACCTAGGGTTTGTAAATAAACGGTCATCCTAATCTTCCAAACATGAATGTTGGAAGGGTCAAACATAGGTGGGGTCATGAAGGCCATGGTAAACTATATGAGTGTGCAAAAAAGCAAATGCAAACAATAGATTAGCAGGCAAATGGATCTCACTCCTAGGATGTTAAGCCTAAGTATCAGGAGCACTAGCTCTGATACCAATTGAAAGAAACACCTAGAGGGGGGTGAAAAGGTGTAAGTGCTAATCTAGAACTAAATGCAAGACTAAGTGCGCTAAATGCGGAAGCTTAAAACAAATCTTGCAACACACTTAATACAATCAACAAGTGTAGCCGAATTCCCTGTGAAGGGTTCTGGACTAACTCCTCTTGATTCCCCTTGAATGGGTTGAGGTGCTATGTGAAGCTCTTGTTGATTAGGTACAAGTGAGGCACACACAAACAACCAAGCATATACAAGATATAGCAATATGAATTATGCAAGGTACAACACAAGCAAATATGATATGATGATATGAAGTATGATGCTTTGAACAAATAAATGAGAGAGAGAGAGTTAAGAGACAAGTGGATCAAACGCAAAGGCCAAGATATGTTTCGAGGTTCGAGCACCTTGCTCTACATCCCCGCCTACACCACCGTGTAGGATTTCCAATCCACTATACCGTCCACCGAGGACTCCCACCGAGGGAACCTTCACCGAGAAGGATTTTTACAACAAGGGAGTACCGAACTCCTCTCTCAAACAACCACCTCACAACCGAGGGGTAGGCCCGTAGCCAATACAACAACCAATCCACCTCACACTTGAGGGATACAAACCAATAACCAACTCCACCTCACCAAGAGGGAGTAAACACCAATCTCCACCTCACAATAGAGGGAGCAAACCAACAACCCAAATCACAACCTCAACCTCTACCAAAGAGGGAGCAACCAAGAAATCAAGGGTTTACAATAGGTGGTCTCTTTCAACCACAAACCTCTTTCCTTTTTCTTTTTTCACAAAAACAAGATCCTAAATAGATTAGGATAGAAGATAGCTCAAGTGTGGAAACTAGGTGTTTTTGGAAACAAGCAATAAAGAAAAACTAATTGGGAAATCTCTTATAGATAATAGAAAATGAAAACCAATACAATATCCCAAAACCTAGTTTTCTTTGATTTTCCAAAAACCCAAAACACAAATCAAATTGGAAGTTTAAAGCCCAAAACACTTTTGAAAACTTGTTTTAAACACTTTAGAAACCAGAAATTTTTCTCCTTGAAAAATCTTAGCCAAAAACCCAAAGAGATGGGGTTTATATAGGCCCAATACAAAACTAGCCGTTAGAGCTGAGCTGGCAGCTCTGACAGGCAGCGGTCGACCGGTCTGGTCGACCATCAACGGTCAGAATTGTGACCGTTGGGCAACCACGGTCGACCGGCCCGGTCGACCCAAACAAACAGAGAGCTCTGCTCTCAGACCGGTCGACCGTCCCGGTCGACCGTCCCAGTGTCTCCAAACGTGCACAGATTTGTGCACGTCGGTCGACCGACCTCAGCCCTAGTCGACTAGTCAGGTTACTGGTCGACTTGGTTGACGCCTGGATCAGAAAATTGGATAAAAACATATTTTGAAAATACTTATATCTTTTCTAAAACTTCCATAAAAACTTGTTTTATCATTTTATTTTAAAACACAAACTAGTGATAAAAATTTCAAGACATATATCAATCATATCAATTCATTTTTGAGTCTTACAAATTTTATCAAAAACAAAACTTGTATTTTTTATCAAACTTGATTTTTCAATACATGAATAGGATAGTCAAAATAAGTTTGTCTAGCAAGTTTAAAGCATGTATGTATATTTAGAACATATCTAATATACATAGAAATAAAGTAAACTTGTTTTGATCTACTATTCATGAAAACTAAATCCAAAACATAAATCTTTTGTGTGTTGTGCACTTGAGCATATCAACTATACTAAGCTTTACAAATGGATCTAAAACACACTATCTAAACTATGGATACCTAAGTCTTCTTGATGATCTTCATCTTCAAGTTGACTTGCTCCAAAACTCCATCCATGGGCTAGGCAAGGTGTGATCTTGAAGCTTTGGCCCTGGAATCATCATGAAAAGCTTCTAAACTCCTTGTTGAAGCTAATCACCAACTAATATCTTGGTTAATGATCTGAAACTTAAACAACACAAGATTATTAGTAAACATAACTACATGAGTTAATCATCATCAAAACTAGGGTGGAAGGCCTTTGGGCCAACAAAAACCTGCATGGATTTGACAAGTCTTATACCTTTTGCGTATTTGACTAGATTGGCGATTATAGTCGGCCAATAATAGCCAAGACGGTGCAATCGATCCTTGAGCTACGAACCTGCTTGATGAGCTCCACATATGCCATCATAAGCCTCTTTGATTACTCTTATGCCTCTAAATTGGATGAACAGCGAAGGAGTATACCATCATATTAATGGCGGTATAGTGTTTTTACCACAACATCGTAGTGGAACCAAGTAGACCTTCATCGAACAGACACTGCTTCCCTAGGGTCATCAGATAATATATCATGCAAGACATAGTCCTTGATCGAGAATCACCAGTCGCTTGGTTTGAAGTTTGTCGAGATTGTATGAATTTCGCTAACATCTAAATCATACTTCAGACAGAAGAGATGACGAGTGGCCACTGTAAGATGGTAATTAGTATCAATAGATAAAACCAGTGTAGCTGCTAGCACCGAAAGAGCATCTAGCTTTATATTTTGGAGGCAGAATACATGACTGAGGTAGAAGCTTTCAAATGTATTAGCCAACGGAATAGTTGCATGGTGATAAGGTATGAGGTCTTCATGACAGATCTCATATTCACCTTTGACTTGGTTAATGATCAAGTTGGAATCATCATAAGCTTCAAGATATTGTACCCTCATTTATTGAGTGAGTTGGAGGCCAATGAGTAAAGCATTATACTCAGCTATGTTGTTGGAACTAGGTTCCGTTAGCGAGAATGTGCGAGAAAGGACGTGATTCTCGGGTGAGATAAATACCACTCCCACTTTGGCAATAATCTTGCCTTTTGGTCTGGTCCTTGATGCACCATCAAAGAACAGCTGCCATACATCATCTTCTGAAGTCATACTGGCTTCAATAACTTCGTCCAGAATATCCTCATGTAGATTTAAAGTTTCTAGAATTGGATGAGCTGCCAAGAAGTCTGCGAGAAATTGACCCATGATGGCCTTCTAGGGTATGAAGGCCATATCATATTGGGAAAGCAGATGACCTAATTAGTCAATCTGGAGTTCAGAGAACTTGGCTTTGTCATAAGGATTCGAAGACGAATGCTCTTGAAATGACATGAATAATCGGCCTAACCAAATAATGCTGCATTTTCTGGATGGCGAAAACAAGAGCAAGGTACTCCTTCTCGACTGGGTTGTAATGACTTTCATCCCCAATCAAGGTTCTGTTGAGATAATAGATGGCTTGCTCAACACCTTCATCATTCTTCTGTGCAAGTAGAGTACCTAAAGAATGATCCATGGCTCTTACATAAAGTAAAAATGATTTTCCTAAAACAGAAGATGCCAGGACCAGAAGATTAGTGAGGTATACTTTGATATCCTCAAAAGCTTTCTGACAAGCGTCGTCCCAAATAAAGAATACACCCTTCTTCATTAGTCGCATAAATGGTTGACAGCGACCCGACAGGTTTACGATAAACCTACGGATGTAAGTCAGTCTGCCTTGGAGACCTCTGTGTTTGAGATTATTTAGAGGCTGCATACCTTGAATGGCTTTGATTTTATCGGGATCAAAATGAATTCCTTTCGATGTGACAATGAATCCCAAGAATTTGCCACTTGAAACTCCAAAGAAAGACTTTGTCAGGTTCATCTTTAGCTGGTGAGCCCACGTGAGACCGAACATCGTTCTCAAGTCACGGAGATAATTATTTTTTGTCATGACTTTTGATTGCAATGTCTTCGACATAACACTCCACTTTGTTTTATAAGTGATCACGGAATATCATATTCCATGTTGGTAGGTGGCACCCACATTTTTTAAGCCAAATGGCATAACCGTATAGCAAAACATACCCAACGGTGTTCGGAATGATGTATTTGCTTTTCATCATTTGAGTACATCTTGATTTGGTTGTACTTGTTGGCCCAAGAGGTTACACTCTCTTGTTTTGTGTTTTAATGATGACAAACCAAATAAGAGCTATTTGGTACTAATGAATTTGTTCAAGATAAGTTTCAGGTTTTGTACCATGTTTGGAGACCATTGAGACCATTGGCTTTACTTTTGCAAGAACTTCTAAGTTTCACATAGTAAGAAAGGCAAATTGCACAATCAAGGAAGGATCATAGAAGAGAAGGCACTAGTAAGGCATTGGATGGCTCAAAGACTTGAAGATTGCTCAAGAAGTCTTTAATTATTTTGTTTTTAGTTTTTATAGTTTGTTAAAGAATAGTGGATAGGTTTGAAGCTCTATCACACACGTTTTTGCGCACATGTTCAATCCAAAATGTTTTCCTATAATTTATACAAAAATATTTTGCATACAAGATTTTGCCTACAGATATATATTTATGTTTTATACTAATCCCTGTTCAAAAGTATTTTTATCAAAATCTTAATCTTTTCTTAAATTCCTTCTAAGTCTGATTTTTGACCAGTTCCGGTCGACCGGCCGGTCGACCGAATCTGTGTCAGGTTATACCGGTCGACCGTACCAGTCGACCGAGGTCCTGGCAGATGCACGTATCCGTGTGCATGTCTGTCGGTCGACCGGGGCGGTCGACCGGACTACAGTTTTTGCTCTCTGGTTTTTTCGGTCGACCGGGCGGTCGACCGTATGCCTGTAACGGTCATAATTTTGAGCTAGCGGTCGACCGCACCGGTCGACCGATCTGACCGTTTGAACAGTAACGGGCAGATTTTTAAGAGCTGTTTTATTTTGTCTTTTGTGTTTAAAATTTGCATTAAGGATTTATTTCAAATCTAATATTACTTAATTAGCCTTAAGTTTGTTTTTATCTCTTAACCTAGCCCTCTCCTATAAATAGGGGTGATTGGGGAGAGATTTATCGCAACAATTATTGCTACAAATTCAAAAGTTTAAGGCTTTCAAAAGTTCTTGATTTTTGTGCTAAATTCTCTCAATTTTCTGAAGGGTTTTCAAAAGATTTTCTCTGATTTCAATTTCTTTTCCTTACACACAAAAGAGCTTCAATTCTACTCATTATTCTCTAAGGACCTTTGTAAGGGAAGAGATTTTTGAAAGAGAGAGTTTGTGGTCTTGTGACTACTCAGAGATTCTTGTGATTGTAATTGTGGAGTTGGGTACTCCGGTTGTAATTGTTCTTTGTGATAGTGGAAGTAGCTAGAATCCTTCTGGGGAAGGCGGGGAGTAGAGCTCGGTGCTCGAACCTCGATAACATATCCTTGTGTTTGCGATTGGTTTACTTTCTTGCACACTTTACTTTACTATACTTGCTCTTATTCTTGCTCATCATAATCATTGTCATATTTACTTGCTTGCATTCATCTTGTGAATCTTGATTGGTAATTGTTGTAGCTTTAAATTTTTAATTTGCCCCTTGATTAGCATTGTCCCCTATTCACCCCCCCTCTAGGTGACTTTTCAATTGGTATCAGAGCTTGGACTCTAGGTTTGGCTTAACATCCATAGAGAGATCCTTAAAACTTGCTAATCAACATTTTCATTTCATTCATTCATCACTAGTAAACATGGCCGACAACATTAAATCCCCACCTAAATTTGATGGACTCAATTTCCCAATTTGGAAGGTTAGGATGACTATATTTTTGCAATCTTTGGGTAGCTTAGTAGCCAAGTCCTTGACCAAACCCTATGAAGCACCCGATGGTGATGAGAGCACTTGGACCGACCTGACTTTAAACTATATGAGGCTAACTCCAAGGCCCAAAACTCCCTATTAACCGCCTTGAATGAGGATGACCTTACTCGGGTAATTCATTGCCAATCCGCCTATGAGATTTGGCAACACTTATTGGTCACACACGAGGGGACTTCACAAGTCAAGAGAGCTAAGATAGATCTCTTGAGGTCCCAATATAAGTCATTTAAAATGCTTGATGATGAGTCTATTGATAGTATGGCTACAAGGTTTACTAAAATCACTAATGGTCTTTCTTCCTTAGGTGATGACATCTCCAACGATCAAAAGGTGCGGAAAGTAATTCGGGCTCTTCCTTCATCATGGGAGATCAAGGCCACCACCTTGAAGGAGTTGAACGACAAGGACGAGATGGACCTCATTAGTCTCATTGGGAACCTAAAGACCCATGAGATGGAGAATAAGGCAAGAGAAGAGGCCACTACTTCAAAGAAGAAATCCATAGCCTTCAAGACTTCATCCACCAATGATGACGATGAAGATGACGAAGAAGAAGATGAGGAGCTTACTCTACTTGTTCGCAACGTCAAGAGGATGTACCGGAAGAACAAGCTCAACTTCCGGAGAAAATTTGAAGGCGAAGAGGAGGTGGATCAAGCTAATATGTGTTTCATGGCAAACACACCCAAGGTAACCCCTCAATCCCTTGATGATGAAGATGATGATGTAAGTAAGGAAGTTTTAGTGCATGCTTTTGTAGAACTTTCTGAAACTTATGATAACAAGAAACTTGAATGCATAAAATTACAAAAAGAAGTTGCTTTTCTTAAGAATGAACTTGCTATGGTTTCTAAAGAAAAGGATAATATTTCTTCTAATCTCATTTCTATACAAAAAGAATTTAATGCCTACAAAGTTTCTTGTAAAGCAAAATCTCCTATTATTGATGAACAAGAAATTTCTTCCTTTAAATCAAAAATGAATGATTTTGAAAAAGTTTTAAATGATTGTGCTTTTAATACCAAGAAACTTGAGAACATGTTTTCTAAAAAGCACACTTCACATGCTAACACTTCACAAGCTAAGAATTCTCATGCTCACACCACTCATGCTAAAGTTTCTCATGCTCACAAATCACACACTCACTATGCTTTAAATATGGTAGAGTGTATAGATGCACATATTGTGGTAAAAATGGACATTTAGCTAAGTTTTGCTATGATCAACTAAATAGAACAAATAATCTTGTTTGGGTTCATGACACTAACCCTAGAGGACCCAAGAAAATGTGGGTACCAAAATCAAGTCTTAAATTGTTTGATGTAGGTACACACCAAAGCTCCAAGACGTAGGGAGCGGTGGTACCTTGATAGTGGTTGTTCAAGACACATGACATGGGACATCAACAACTTCACAACCCTATCAAGGTACATGGAAGGTGGCACCGTCACCTTCGGGGATGACTCCAAAGGAACTATCATCGGTATAGGTAACATTCAAATTGGTGCATCTCCTATTATTGAGAATGTTGTTTTAGTAGATGGTTTAAAACATAATTTGCTTAGCATTAGTCAACTTTGTGATCGTGGACTTAAAGTTGTTTTTGATGATACTTCTTGCAAGATTTTTGATGTTAAATCCGATGTTTGTATTCTCACCGGTTTTCGTGATAATAATGTTTATATTATTGACATGCTTAATTTAGATTGTTCTACTAAATGCTTGAATGCTTTTGATAAAAATTCTTGGCTTTGGCATAGAAGACTAGGACATGCATCTTTTGACCATATTTCTAGGATTAATTCAAAGGAATTGGTGAAGGGTATACCTTGCTTGAATTTTGAGAAAGACCGCATTTGTGGTGCGTGCCAACTTGGGAAACAAACCAAGTCTTCCTTAAACCAATCAAGGATATCATGTCAACTAGGCCTTTAGAATTAATTCATATGGATCTTTTTGGACCAACTAAAACTAAGAGTTTAAATGGAAGTAGATTTGCTTTTGTTTTGGTTGATGATTTTTCCCGTTTTACTTGGGTTTTCTTTTTGCAAAATAAAGATCAAACTTTTTCTCATTTTAAGATTTTTCGAAAAAGAGTTGAAAAAGAAAAGGGTTTTCCGATTTTGAGAATAAGGAGTGATAGAGGTGGTGAGTTTATTAACCAACTCTTCATGACTTATTGTGATGAAAAGGGAATTAAGCATGAAATGTCTTGTCCTAGAACTCCACAACAAAATGGAGTTGTAGAAAGGAAAATAGAACACTTCAAGAGATGGCTAGGACAATGATAAGTGAGTATGACCTCCCTCAATATTTATGGGCCGAGGCCGTAAACACCGCATGCTATATATCGAATCGTATTTATTTATGCAAAAATTCTTCAAAAACTTCTTTTGAAATGTATCATTCTAGAAAACCAAATGTTGCATATTTAAAAGTTTTTAGATGCAAGTGTTTTGTTTTAAATACTAAGGATAATTTGGGTAAATTTGATGCTAAGGCTTATGAAGCTATCTTTGTTGGATATTCTTCTACTAGCAAAGCATATAGAGTTTTCAATAGATCTACACTTACCATTGAAGAATCCATGCATGTTAAATTTGAAGAATCTAATGTGATTGTTGAGAATGTTGTAGAGATTGAACCATTAGGTGAAGACATGGAGAGACTATCCTTGAAGGACTCACCCGCTCAAGAAGAAAAGCTAGACCCTATTGGTGAAGTTCAAGAGGATAAGGAGGAAAGCTCTCAACCGCTTCCTAAAGCTTGGAGATACGCTACAAATCATCCGAAGGAGCTCATCTTGGGTGATGCATCTAGAGGAGTCACTACGCGCTCCAAACTCCATGACCTATGTGGTAACTTTGCTTTCATTTCTCATTTTGAACCCAAGGGCATTCTCGAAGCCGAGACGGACCCATATTGGTTGCTTGCCATGCAAGAGGAACTCAATCAATTTGAGCGCAACCAAGTTTGGCACCTTGTTCCTAAGCCCCACGATAGACCAATAATTGGTACTAAGTGGATCTTTAGAAACAAGATGGATGAGTCTGGAAATATCATTAGGAATAAAGCTAGGTTAGTGGCCCAAGGTTACACTCAAGTTGAAGGAATTGACTTTGAGGAGACCTTTGCACCCGTAGCACGGCTTGAAGCCATACGGATGACACTAGCTTTTGCATGTTTTAAAAATTTTAAACTTTTTCAAATGGATGTAAAAAGTGCATTTTTAAATGGTTTTATTAATGAAGAAGTTTATGTTGCTCAACCTCCCGGTTTTGTTGATCATGTTCATCCCGATTTTGTTTTTAAACTTGATAAAGCTTTGTATGGATTGAAATAAGCTCCAAGAGCTTGGTATGAAAGGCTTTCTAGTTTTCTCATTTCAAATGATTTTGTTAAAGGCAAAGTAGACACAACTCTTTTTACTAAGCATGTTGATAATGATATTTTAATTGTGCAAATTTATGTTGATGATATAATTTTTGGATCTACTAATGAGCTTTTGTGCAAGGAGTTTGAAAAGGTAATGCAACTAGAATTTGAAATGTCTTCCATGGGTGAGCTTAATTTCTTTCTTGGACTCCAAATCAAGCAATTGCAAGACGGAACCTTCATTAACCAAGCCAAGTACGCAAAGGAGCTAGTAAAGAAGTTTGGGCTTGAAGGATCAAAGGCTTGCAACACTCCAATGGCAACTACAACCAAGCTTGATAAGGACGATCAAGGTAAAAATGTTGATATTAAATTATATAGAAGCATGATAGGAAGTCTTTTATATTTAACGGCAAGTAGGCCGGATATCATGTTTAGTGTGTGTCTTTGTGCTAGATTTCAATCGTGTCCTAAAGAGTCTCATCTTATTGCGGTAAAACGCATTATTCGTTATATTAAGGGCACAATTGGAATGGGTCTTTGGTATCCGAAAACTAGAGATTTTTCAATGACTAGTTATTCGGATGCCGACTATGCGGGTTGTAGAGTAGATAGAAAGAGTACTAGTGGGACATGTCAATTTCTTGGTAATTGTCTTGTTTCATGGTCCTCTAGGAAGCAAAATTCCGTAGCTCTCTCAACCGCCGAGGCGGAGTATGTTGCCGCGGGGGCTTGTTGTGCACAAGTCCTTTGGATGAAACATACTCTCCTTGATTTTGATTTGCACTTTGATCATATAAAAATATTTTGTGATAATACTAGTACTATACACATGACTAAGAATGCAAATCAACATAGTAAGACCAAGCACATTGAGATTAGATATCACTTTCTTAGAGATCATTTTGAGAAAGGTGATATAGATATTGATTATGTTTCCACGAATTTACAACTAGCCGATATTTTCACTAAACCTCTTGATTTTGCTAGATTTTCGTTTATTTGTGGAGAACTTAATGTTTGTATTATTGAATAGACATGTTTTTTCATAACCCTTTTTGATGTATGACAAAAAGGGGGAGAATAAGTTTACATGGGACAAAAATAAGTTCATTTGGTCTTGGTTCCATATGAATTTATATGTTTTGGTTTTATGAGGTTTTTGTTATGAGTCTTATTTTTTTTTATGAATTTGAGAACTCTTGTATTTTGTTTGTGTTTTATTGGTATTGTTTCAATTTGTTTTTATGAATTTGAGAACTCTTGTATCTTGTTTGTGTTTTATTGGTATTGTTTCAATTTGTTTTTCAATTGGCATCAAGAGTATATTTTTGTGTTTTTAATAAATGTTTTTGTGTTTTTAATAAATTCTTGTTTTTTTTTTATATAGCATAAATATAGCATAATTTGAGGGGGAGTCTTCTCCTCCCCCATATTTTTGTCTATAGCCTATTTGTTTTGTCATCATCAAAAAGGGGGAGATTGTTGGCCCAAGAGGTTACACTCTCTTGTTTTGTGTTTTAATGATGACAAACCAAATAAGAGCTATTTGGTACTAATGAATTTGTTCAAGATAAGTTTCAGGTTTTGTACCATGTTTGGAGACCATTGAGACCATTGGCTTTACTTTTGCAAGAACTTCTAAGTTTCACATAGCAAGAAAGGCAAATTGCACAATCAAGGAAGGATCATAGAAGAGAAGGTACTAGCAAGGCATTGGATGGCTCAAAGACTTGAAGATTGCTCAAGAAGTCTTTAATTATTTTGTTTTTAGTTTTTATAGTTTGTTAAAGAATAGTGGATAGGTTTGAAGCTCTATCACACACGTTTTTGCGCACATGTTCAATCCAAAATGTTTTCCTATAATTTATACAAAAATATTTTGCATACAAGATTTTGCCTACAGATATATATTTATGTTTTATACTAATCCCTATTCAAAAGTATTTTTATCAAAATCTTAATCTTTTCTTAAATTCCTTCTAAGTCTGATTTTTGACCAGTTCCGGTCGACCGGCCGGTCGACCGAATCTGTGTCAGGTTATACCGGTCGACCGTACCAGTCGACCGAGGTCCTGGCAGATGCACGTATCCGTGTGCATGTCTGTCGGTCGACCGGGGCGGTCGACCGGACTACAGTTTTTGCTCTCTGGTTTTTTTCGGTCGACCGGGCGGTCGACCGTATGCCTGTAACGGTCATAATTTGAGCTAGCGGTCGATCGCACCGGTCGACCGATCTGACCGTTTGAACAGTAACGGGCAGATTTTTAAGAGCTGTTTTATTTTGTCTTTTGTGTTTAAAATTTGTATTAAGGATTTATTTCAAATCTAATATTACTTAATTAGCCTTAAGTTTGTTTTTATCTCTTAACCTAGCCCTCTCCTATAAATAGGGGTGATTGGGGAGAGATTTATCACAAAATTATTGCTACAAAATTTAAAAGTTTAAGGCTTTCAAAAGTTCTTGGTTTTTGTGCTAAATTCTCT
Source organism: Agave tequilana (assembly GCA_038442645.1). Lineage (NCBI taxonomy): Eukaryota > Viridiplantae > Streptophyta > Magnoliopsida > Asparagales > Asparagaceae > Agave > Agave tequilana. Next base: position 55,292 of record JAVJIF010021511.1, read on the forward strand.
CAATTTTCTGAAGGGTTTTCAAAAGATTTTCTCTGATTTCAATTTCTTTTCCTTACACACAAAAGAGCTTCAATTCTACTCATTATTCTCTAAGGACCTTTGTAAGGGAAGAGATTTTTGAAAGAGAGAGTTTGTGGTCTTGTGACTACTCAGAGATTCTTGTGATTGTAATTGTGGAGTTGGGTACTCCGGTTGTAATTGTTCTTTGTGATAGTGGAAGTAGCTAGAATCCTTCTGGGGAAGGCGGGGAGTAGAGCTGGGTGCTCGAACCTCGATAACATATCCTTGTGTTTGCGATTGGTTTACTTTCTTGCACACTTTACTTTACTATACTTGCTCTTATTCTTGCTCATCATAATCATTGTCATATTTACTTGCTTGCATTCATCTTGTGAATCTTGATTGGTAATTGTTGTAGCTTTAAATTTTTAATTTGCCCCTTGATTAGCATTGTCACCTATTCACCCCCCCTCTAGGTGAGTTTTCAGTACTGTGAAAAGCCATCTATGAAAGACATTCTTTTGAAATCACACGTGTTGTCAATCATGATATCCATGATGGATAACGGAAATTCATCTTTAGAACAGACTATATTAAGATCGAGAAAGTCAATACAAACTTGGATTTTTTCGTTCTTTTTAAGGATGGGCACAATGTTAGCAACCCAGTCTAGGTGTTGTTCCTCTCGAATGAAGCCACATTCGATGAGTTTTTGGACCTCAGCTTCAATTGCCTCCACAATATTAGATCGGAAGCATTGCTACTGCTATTTGACCGACTTAGCATCCGGTTTGATGTTAAGACGATGCATGGCTACCTGAGGATCGAGACCAGGCATGTCTTCATAACTCCAAGTAAAGACATCTATGTACTCTTTTATCAAGGAATAAGGTCTTTTTTCTCTGTTGGCGATAAACTTTCGCATATAGAGATGAGTTTCGGGTGTATTTGATCACCCACATCAATTTGCATTACTTTATCTTCTGTAGGAGGGTCGCATTGCTCAAAACGATTTTCCCATTAAAGATCAAGTTATTAAGCCCATAGATCATTGTCAAATGGCTCAATGTCCTCTTCTGGCTCCATGTGACTGATTGATGTCATGTTGACGAGGAGTTTCTTGAAGGTGACCCCACACTTACATCAGATTCTCAATTTAATGAATTTGAAGAATGTAATGGTAGAGGCTTTTTAGATTCTGAATCAGATTGAATGGATGAAGCAGTGTACCCTATCCCCTGCGAGTCTGATCGTAGTAGTTGGCATGCTTTCTTTTCGGTATAAAAGGTTGAGGGAGATGTTGTCCCTTTCCAAAGTTTAGGTCTTCACCACGACGTAGGTCGTATCCTATTTCTTTCATCATATGGTTCGCTGATTGTGCATAGTGAAAGAATTATGGGGGCTCCAAGTCTTCATCCGAATCATTGGGTGTAGTAACCAAATATCAGAGTTTGCCAAATATGATTGGCAATTAGTCCTTTTTAGAAGATGAAACTATAAATACAGACCCATCATTCTCTTCTATATGCATGCATACTATTGACATAGGCAAGGGCAGGTGTAGAGGACTCATGTCAGCAGGACTATTTACATCATCGCAGCACAAGAAATAATCGAAATTGACATTTTCATTAAGGACTCATGCATCGCCATTGTCGGCGGAATTATTACAATCAGGATCATTTAGATATGCTACAATTGATTTTAAAAGAAACCTCTGGATCTTCTCCTGATTCTGAGTCTGCTTTGTTGTCGTTGTCGATGTCGTTAGGCAACGATTTTTCTATCACTTTATTGTTCTCTTTAATAGAGAATCAGTGAAGTAGTTCTACACTCCTTTAAACGACTGCATTGAAAGAAACACCTAGAGGGGGGGTGAATAGGTGTTAGTGCTAATCTAAAACTAAATGCAAAACTAAGTGCGCTAAATGCAGAAGCTAATGCAAATTTTGCAAACACACTTAATACAATCAACAAGTGTAGCCGAATTCCCCGTGAAGGGCTCTGGACTAACTCCTCTTGATTCCCTTGAATGGGTTGAGGTGCTATGTGAAGCTCTTGTTGATTAAGTATAAGTGAGGCACACACACAAGCAAGCCAAGCATATAATGATATAGCAATATGAAAGTAATGCAAGGCACAACACTAGCAAATAGAAATGATATGGCAATATGAATTATGCTCAACACAAGCAAATATGATATGATGTTATGAATGATGCTTTGCACAAATAAATGAGAGAGAGAGTTGAGAGATATTGGATCAAACGCAAACACAAGAATATGTTTCGAGGTTCGAGCCCCTAGCTCTACATCCCCGCCTACACCACCGTGTAGGATTTTCAATCCACTATAGGAGTACCGAACTCCTCTCTCAAACCTTACAAAGCCACCGAGGCTACACAACCACAATCCACCTCTACCGAAGAGGGATAAGGCCCGTAGCCAATACAAACACAATCACCTCTACCGAAGAGGGATCCAAACTCAATACCACTCCGATCAACCTCTACCAAAGAGGGATACAAAAAAAAAAGCAATGAGGGTTTACAACTTAGAGGCTTAACCTCAAACACTTCTCTTTTTCTCTCTTTTTCACAAAACAAATGATCCTAATAGATTAGGATAGAAGATAGCTCAAGTGTGGAAACAAGGTGTTTTTAGAAACAAGCAACAAAGAAAAACTAATTGGGAAGTCTCTTGTAAAAGATAGAAAATGAAAGATCAAATCAAAATCCCAAAACCTAATTTTCTTTGATTTTTCAAAAACCCAAAACACAAATCAAATTGGAAGTTTAAAGCCCAAAACACTTTTGAAAACTTGTTTTAAACACTTAGAAACCAGAAATTTTTCTCCTTGAAAATCTTAGCCAAAAACCCAAAGAGATGGGGTTTATATAGGCCAAACCAGAAACTAGCCGTTAGGCTGAGCTGGCATCCTGACAGGCTGACGGTCGACCGGCCCGATCGACCGCCAACGGTCAGAAATGTGACCGTTGGGCAACCACGGTCGACCGGCCCGGTCGACCCAAACAAACAGAGAGCACTGCTCTTAGACCGGTCGACCCGGACGGTCGACCGTCCCAGTGTCTCCAAACGTGCACAGATTTGTGCACGTCAGTCGACCGGCCCGGTCGACCGACCTCAGCCCTAGTCGACTAGTCAGGTTACTAGTCAACTTGGTTGAAGCCTGGAACAGAAAATTGGATAAAAACATATTTTGAAAATACTTATATCTTTTCTAAAACTTCCATAAAAACTTGTTTTATCATTTTATTTTAAAACACAAACTAGTGATAAAAATTTCAAGACATATATCAATCATATCAATTCATTTTTGAGTCTTGCAAATTTTATCAAAAACAAAACTTGTATTTTTATCAAACTTGATTTTTTAATACATGAATAGGATAGTCAAAATAAGTTTGTCTAGCAAGTTTAAAGCATGTATGTATATTTAGAACATATCTAATATACATAGAAATAAAGTAAACTTGTTTTGATCTACCATTCATGAAAACCAAATCCAAAACATAAATCTTTTGTGTGTTGAGCACATGAGCATATCAACTATACTAAACTTTACAAATGGATCTAAAACACACTATCTAAACTATGGATACCTAAGTCTTCTTGATGATCTTCATCTTCAAGTTGACTTGCTCCAGAACTCTATCCATGGGCTAGGCAATGTGTGATCATGAAGTTTTGGCCCTGGAATCATCATGAAAAGCTTCCAAACTCCTTGTTGAAGCTAATCATCAACTAATATCTTGGTTAATGATCTGAAACTTAAACAACACAAGATTATTAGTAAACATAACTACATGAGTTAATCATCATCAAAACTAGGGTGGAAGGCCTTTGGGCCAACATGCATTTCAGCAAACACCGTCCTAACCATGGCCTTGTCATCCACATATTTAAAGCATTGATGGAGCTGAAAGGTTCAATCTAGTTGGCGTGGATTCAAGATCTTTCGAGCAAGAGATTGTAGAATATGTCAGCATCAATGATGTAACACGTCACTTCTGATTTTAGATCTCTAATTTGGCACTGGAGATGGATCTTACCCAGAGGGTGACTACTCCCAGTATTGAAGCCATATATGATCGTAGTTGTAGTTGACAACCTGCTCAACAGAATGCCGAGAAAATAAAGAAATCTCTTGGGGATAATGCTTAGAGCAGACTCAGGATCAACTTGTATTCTCTCAATATGTGTGGACTCGATGTACTCTAGTACAAGGGCCTATCATGTCGGTTGTCCTTGAGGAGTATGTCTACAGGAATGAAGGTGAGGCATGGTACTTACTGTTGTACCAAATAACATTAAGGGCATGAAGCTCCATATTCTTTTGTAGGGAATGACATTTGTGTCAGAAATGATTCTGAATCAGCAAGTACATCCCTAAGTGCCTCTCTCGTCTTCTTCGAGAGGTGGAGTAGCTCGTGTAGGATAATACGAGCTAGAATATTAGCCAATTGTGAATATATATCAAAGCAAAAGGGAGCGTTGAGTCCTCTGGAAAGATTCTTTTTCAAGAATTCATCAAAGTGAATCTCTTTATGTTTTTCTTTGTTCTTAGGCACTATGGCCTGGACAGGTGCAGCGGTTTCCAACGTCGTTAGTTGGGGAGCTCCGTCAGGTGTCTGGTTGTACTATCGCAAGTACTGCTTGTCAGAACGTGCACCCACTGGCTGTGAGGTGGTGGGCTATGCTGCTAAGGCAACCTTCTCTCCTTCTGAGTCACTGAGAGGGCTACAGTCACAGAGTCATCATCTGTTATGAGAGAGACAACATTGCATGACTTTCCTTTGAGCTTGGGCTTGCTGGTCTCCCACTGTTTGTCTTGGACAATATTTGGGTGGACCCATATGATTTCTTCAGATTCTGTTGTCATTGGGATGAGGCCCTTAGCTTTCTACTTTTTAGCCATTGGATTGATGATATTCAATCAAGCCTTAGGGACTGAGACCAAACCGTCTTGAACAGTTATCTTTAGGAAAATCCTAAAATTAAGAGTTACCATATTGGCGGTGACTTTCTTTTGTTCTGACTTAAGAGTCAGAACTCCAGCATCCACCAATGTCTGGATCTTGTCCCTGAGGATATAGCATCCGCTGGTAGGATGATGCACCATCTTATGAAAGAGGCATTAGTTAGGATCATTTGTATGCCCCACTTCATTAGGTCGCCGAACTTTAGGTAACTTGATCTTGTTACCCTTGTGTAGCAAGTAAAAGATTGTCACCATCTGCTCATCTTTAAAGAAGTACAACTTTGGCTAGAATTTGAATTTCTGATTGCCATTAGTGTTGCTCTTCTGCTTTGGTTGAGCTATCCCTGATAGCTCAATATCCATGGTTTCCTTCCCCTATGGTTGAGAAGACTAGGTTGCATCACGACCCTTGGTTTTAACCCCCCACTTGTTCTTAGGGACTGAGGGCTAAAATTTCATAGCCAATTTCTTAGCTATTTCAGCCTACTCAACAAGCTCCTTCCATGTATGGCTTTGACGGCTCCCATACGAACTTTTACTTTATCGAGGAGTCGGCATGTCTGGAGTAACATGGGTAATGGCTTGCCAGTAGGGCATATGAGAGAAAGGCTGCGGAATCTCTCAATGTATTCCCGCACCAATTCTCCTCCTTTCTGGACGATTGAGAGAAGCTTGTCCATAGTCATCTCGGTGTTGTCCTCGTAGAATCGAGAGAGGAACCGAGTTTCTAGGTCAATCTAAAAATTGATGGAGCCGTTGTTAGGCTCCTAAACCAATCAAAGGCTACCTCCTTAAGGGTACCGATGAATAGTCTAGCCATGATGGCATCGTTATCTATCACATTACTGGTTTGGGACCAAAAGTAATAGATATGCTTGTTGGGTGGGTCTCTTGCCATCATGCGTGTGCAACATAGATGGCTTGAACTTTGGTAGGTATAGAACATAATACCACTCCAATGGGTAAGAACGAGTCATCACTACCTTTTTCAGTTCATCCCTCCGGGTTTGGGATGCAATCTGAGCTCGGATGCCTTTAATGACCTCGGCATCGGTTGAGGAGCTTTCCTTCGACTTCTCAGTCTTAGACATTCATCATCCTTATTCTCTCTTCATTATGATTGCTGCCGATGACATTGGTATTTTGTTGACCAAGAGTTGAGCTAATATCTGCTAGATGTTGTCCAAAGCTTACTGCTGAGCCCTGAAAGTCTGCTTTTGGGCCTTCATTCATCGATGGAGATCATCATTATTGTCGGCCATGTTAGCAAATATGAGTCTCGTTCGTACCGAACTGATGGTGGCTGATGAATCGTATCCACTAGGCTCCTCCTCCTTATCAGACCATTGAAAATGTTTTCTCAATGGTGCGGTGACACAACTGTGTTTGATGAAGAAGGTTGTCAGTAATTGTAGGGTATTGCTACCCTGGAGCGAGTACCTTGAAAGACACCCTCTTGTTCCACGAGAACCTGACTCAAACCAGGGCTATAATCAGAGTCCGGAAACTAGCTGGAGGAGTAAAGGTTCCTTGTCTCCGTCGTCGGGACCAGAATAGATCCCTATCTCTGCTTATCATGTTAACAGAGGCAGTTGCAAGATGGACCACCTTTATTATCTTTTTTTTCTGGGACCCGGCTTCTCAAAAATTCAGGCTGACAACCGGTTGAATACTGATTGCTGGCCTGGAGAGGAAGTTGGGGGATGGTTCCCAAATAGCAATGGACGGAGTAGACCGTCACAAGTTAACATCCTGCTTGTCCGCACTGGGACGGAAAGATGTGAACATATTCCTCAGAGAAAATATTTCGCTTGTTGCTCAAATAGTCTCTCAAGTCTATGTTAATTGGACCCAATCGATCCATCACAGAGACTCGAGGGGATTGGAATTTAGCCCCTGGGCTGAGAAGCCTTAAGCTTAGCCTTAAAGTCTTTCTTTTTTATTATAGGCGAGGCTAGAATAGCCTCGCCTGAAAGAGAAAATAACATCTTTGCCTTTTGAAGCTACTATTTTAGCTTTGCCCTTGGAGGCGAGCTTAGCTTCACTGCGCATAGCTTTTCTTTCAAGTGAAGCTAAAATTAGTTTGTTGTTAGCACCCAATGGTGCTTTATCTCTAGCCTCACGGCAGAGATCCTTAGCGCTTGGTGCTGTAAATGAGAGCGATGTTGAATCAGCAACGCTATTAGCACGCAAGGTGCTTTGATCTTAGCCTCATGTGAGAGGTAAGGCTGAATCTGTAAAGAGTTGAATTATCTTCGCATAATGAAACTATCTGAGCACCCAGTGCTTTGGTACTATCGTAAATGGCTGTCTTACCACTACCCAACATTGCTGATGATGTAAGCGGGCTATAGTGGCCTCACTGTTAGCACAAAGTGCTTTAACCTTAACCTCGCGGGACATACGAGTTGGCCCAAGGTTACAATCACCCAGTTTTTGAGTTTTGATGATTACAAAACATATATAGTTATTTGTACTAATTATTTTCTAGTGTTTAAGTGTGTTTCAGGGTTCTAAGGATTCAAGATTTCTTCTTCCCTAAAGGGAGGTATTTTTGACTCAAGATTGATTCATTTCGTGTTCAAGGATTCAAGCTATTTCAACATCGCATATGGAGGAGCCCATTTGAAGATCTTGTAGTCACCTAGATCCTTTGTAAGAATTAGTTTGTTAAAGAATGAGGTTATGATAAGTTGGCTCAAGAAAACACACACACACTTTCATTTTTCAAAATACTGTTTTTGTTTTAGTTAATTAATTTAGGTGCATGTCTTATTTGTTATACATGACTCAAATTATTTTTTTTTTACATCTTGTTTATACCATGTATACCAACCCTTATAGCATGCTACTTAATCATATAGCCTTACAAAATTATTTTAAAATTTTTTCAAAGTTCAAAATTTTTCCTATAAAAATCTTTTTTCAGGCCCAACGGTCGACCTGGCGGTCGACCGGCTCTAGTTCAGGCCTGATCGGTCGACCGCACCGGTCGATCGGGCCTTGTGTTTTTGGCGTGCACGTTTTGTGCACGCCTGCCGGTCGACCAGACCGGTCGACCGACTGACAGACCCTTGCTCTCGGGTTTTGTCGGTCGACGGGCCAGTCGACTGACAGAACAAAGTTTTGTTTTTGATTAGCCTCCGGTCGACCGACCGGTCGACCGAGTTCAACAGCTAGTTGCCATGTTTGACTGCCGGTCGACCGGACCGGTCGACCGACAGCTGCCAGTAGCCCCAACGGCTAGTTTTCTGAGTTTTGTTTCTTGGATTTGATTGTGATGTTTTAGTCAGCTATCTCTGAATTTTTAGGGGCTATTTTCTGACCTATTAAACTAGTTATAATGATGATTAGATCTCTTCTAATCCCTATAAATAGATGGCATTGGTCACTTGTGAAAATAAAGAAAAATACCCATTGTTTTGTGTTTCAAAAAGAGAAGAAAAGTTTTTCAAAGCTCTCAATTCTAAAGTGCATTCTTGGTCAAATTTTTCAGTTATTTTAAAGATTTTTCTTACTCTTTTCAACTGAATTTTTCTCACTACACTTCTTAAGCCAAAAATCATTCCCATTCTATAAGGAGTTGTAAGAGAGAAGTGTGTGGCCTTTGTTGATCACTTTGTTACTTATAGTTCTTTGTGTTGAAATCCCTCTTGTGTAGAGGTTGGATTGGTGGGAGTTCGATACTCCGGTCTTGTGTAGACCTCTTGTAATTTTCTCGGTGGATACAGTGGAAATCCTTCATGGTGGTGAAGGCGGGGACGTAGAGCGGTGGCTCAAACCTCGTAACAAATTCCTTGTGTTTGCGATTGGTTTCTTATTGCTTTTTATTGCTTTACAATTTTATCTTGTGATACTTCTTGCTTGCACTTCTTTATTGCCCTCATTTCATTCGTTTGCATTTTCCGGTCTTTACTCATCTCAACAAGAAAGCAATTACGCGCCTCAACTCATAATCTAGAGGAATCTAAAAGGACAAGTTCTAGAGCCCTTCACGGGAAATTCGGCTTCAAATTCTTGTTTTGAGTGACCAATTGCATCATACTTTCATACTTGTTTAAAAAAAATCATTAGATTAGCATTAACACCTATTTACCCCCCCTCTAGGTGTTTTTCAATTGGTATCAGAGCTTTGGTCTCTAGGCTCTTAGCTTAACAACCTTAGAGAGATCCTATATTGCTAATCACTTTATTCATTTTTCATCCTCATACACTTAGTAAAAATGGCCGAAGGAATTAAGACCCCACCCAAGTTTGATGGCCTTAACTTTCCCATATGGAAGGTTAAGATGAGTGTATTTTTGCAATCCTTAGGAATCTGGGTTGCAAAGGCGGTAACCAAACCATTTAGTACACCCCTTGGTGATGAGGACACTTGGTCCGATATTGTCACGAAGGACTTTGATGCTAATACTAGGGCACACTATGCCTTACTTCAAGCTCTTAATGACGATGATATTTCAAGAGTCATTCATTGCAAATCCGCACATGAGATTTGGGCTCACTTACTTGTCACTCATGAGGGAACTTCACAAGTAAAGAGGGCAAAAATCGACCTTCTTCGTTCCCAATATGAAAAGTTTTCTATGCAAGAGAATGAAACCATAGATGATATGGTTACTAAATTTATAAAGATTGCTAATGGACTTTCTTCTTTAGGTGAGGAAGATCATCCGTGCACTCTCTCCATCTTGGGATGTCAAAGTCACAACTTTGAAGGAGCTCAATGACAAGGAAGAAATGGAGCTTATCGGTCTCATTGGGAATCTCAAGACCCATGAGATGGAAAGAAAAGCAAGAGGAGAGATGACTCCTCCCAAGAAGAAAGCTATTGCCTTCAAGAGTTCTTCCACCTACTCCGACGACTTTAATGAAGAAGAGGATGATGAAGATTTTTCTCTTCTTGTAAAGAATGTTCGGAGAATGTACAATAAGGCAAAGTTCTAAAATAGAAGGAGATGGCAAGGTAAAGAAGAGAAGAAAATCATTTGCTTTAATTGCCGGAAACTGGGTCATATTGTTGCGGAATGCCAGAAAAACAAAAGCAAACCCTCCACCTCCAAGAAGCCGCACAAAAAGAAAGTTTTAAAGGCCACTTGGGATTCAGAGAGTGAATCCAATGAGGAAGTCGACACCGCTAACATGTGCTTCATGGCAAATGAAAGCACAAGCAAGGTAACTCCCGATATATCTATTAATTGTGAGCTTTCTATAGATGAACTAGGAGAAGCTTTTGAAGAACTATCTCATAACTATGATTTTCTCAAAAAGAAATACTTAAAAATGAAAAAGGAAAATGAATCTCTCAATCACAAAGTTTTCACTCTTACAAAAGAAAAAGTTGAATTGTTTTCTACTCTTGTTTCTACACAAAAGGATTTTGATAACTATAAAATTTCTTGCAAAGGTAAATTTTCACAAATTGATGAAAATGAAATTTTCATGCTAAAAGAGAAAATTGATTCATTAGGAATTATTTTGAAGAAATGTGAATTTGACAAAAATAGACTAGAGGCTATGTTTCCTAAGAAACATGTCCCAAAGAAACATTCACATGCTATTCATGCTCATGTTCATAAATCACAACCTTTACATCATGTCAAGCACCCTAAACATGCCCACACCTCACACACACATCATGCATTCATGTATGGTAAAGTGATTAGATAAGAAAGGTGTATGTAAATGTATCGATGTATCCCTTTCTTATCTCCGCTATAGCATAAGGCTATACCGAGTCGATTCTCAGGGAGAGCTAGCGATAGAAGCGTTACGAATCGTAGTGAAGAAATGTAAACGAGAATTCTTCTATGCTAATAAAAATAGTGAATCAAATGATAAAGAAACTAAAGAAAAGGTGGTTATGTTCATGGTGGAAAAGTTGGAAAAGAAATCAAGAGTGAGATTTGGTATTCACAAGAAAAGAAAAGGAAACTTAAAGAAGAAGCAAACCATGACTAGCTTACCTTACTACCTTACCAAAGCTAAAAGAAAAGGAAACTTAAAGAAGAAGCAAACCATGACTAGCTTATCTTACTACCTTACCAAAGCTTACCAAACTCCGTGATAGTGAACGCTTGCCTCATGTTGTCACTCCATCGGCGTGGATTCGTCTCGCGTGTTGATCTAATTACTTTCTCATTTGAAGAATGGGTGGTTTAACCCATCGGAGAAGAGAAGACCATACAACTTGCAAGATGACATAAAGCAATCACCCATGAGTTAGTGAAGATGGCAAGGCTAGTGGTTAGCTAGTACATGGAGAAAAATTAGCTAAAAGCCATTAGAGAAGTGAAACAAAGCATAAAGTAAATTGCAAGGAATTAAAGAAAGCAATAAAGAAAGCACATAAAGAAAGCAAGTAAACTAGAACCAAGCTCAAGTAGAGGAAGGAGAATGGATCAATCCTTGTTGCTTCAAGTTGTCACCCTTGATTACACAAGCTCTCTCTCTCTCTCACAATCTCTCTCTTTTACAATGAATTCTAGGGAAGAAGAAGAGGGATCTAAAGAACTAAACCTAGAGAAAAACTAAACAAAATTACAACAACTAATGATTTTTCCTCTCTTCTCCATTCTGTCTTTTCTCGCAGGTCTTTGTGGAGTATTTATAGGCCCCAGGTGAAGGATCCAGAACCTAATTCGTTGGCGCAAAATCTGGATCTCAACTGACTCAGGATTGCCGCGCCCTTGCCGCGCCGGCGCGGCACAACTGATTCAGTTGCCCAACCACTTTCTGTTGTGGGTTGTTACGAGTTTGTTTGGCCACGTGGACCTTCTGGAATCTTCATTGGGCGCGCGGATCTTTCTGGATCTTGAATTCAAATCTTGGCTTAATCTTTAATCTTGGATTTAATCACTTTAATTATTGCTAATTAAAGTGATTAATTTGCTATCTCTCCATTAGAGTGTGAATCTGCAAATATATAGAGAAGATGAGTAAAAATCATATATTTATTACAAAAATGCATGGGAATAATGTGGTAAAATATGCAATATTGGATCACAATCACACCCCCACACTTATTCTTTTGCTCGTCCCGAGCAAAACAAAGAAAAAGAAAAGAAAATCCTAACTACCAATTTTATTACACCACTTTCGCAGGTGACGCGATTGCACTGAGCGTGTGCAACAAGCCGTTAAACCTCTAGGTTACCCTAGAGGAGGAGTGTTGTCTCCTGAGGGTTTTCAGCGGATTACACCCACAAAATCCATAAAGAAAGAAGACAAATGTTAGTATTTTGAAAACTCATTTTGAACAAGAGACATGTTTACGAACTATTTTTGCAAAAATATAAGTGATCCTAGGTCATAAGTCCACCTATAATCATTCTTCCTTAAACTTAGTCTCTATGCAAGATCTTGTCTTCAATTAAGGTAAGAATTCAAAATTGGATTGAATACTTTATCTTTCATAAAACCTAGATAATATGCACACCGTGCTCAGTGAAAATTTCTGGGATTTCAACTCCAACCATCAAGCCATTTATTTATTTATTTATTTTTCTTTTTCTCTTTTTTTTTCTTTTTCTTCCCTTAGTTTTCTTAGGCTTTCTAGTTCACCCATGTAACGAGCCTATAACCGATGACTCCCAAACCAGATGGTTCTAGGGCACCAAATGAGAAAACATCCCTCGGGTTAAAGGACTCGAGTGAAAAAGGCCACAAAACTAAAGGGGATTATTTATAATCACCGTTAGGCGTGAATAATCATGCTTCTTGAGGCACAATTATCCAGCTTAATAAGTGAGATCACCGTTAGGCGTGAGTAACCATGCTTCTTGAGGCATAGTTATCCAGCTTAATAAGTGATCTTTTATTTATATATTTTTTTTCTTTTTCTTTTTTTTTTATTTATATGGCATTTTTGGTCTTTGTCTCCATCCCAAGAAATGTGTAAGTGTAAAGTGCATATTATCTAAGGCAAAAAATTCAAGATAAAAATATCTCACCAATTTTACTTACTTAGCTTATAATCTCAAACAAGATCTATTATTTCAACTAGGTTTAAGATGTCATAATTAAGGCTTTCTTAATTCCTAAGATACATCTTAATTTTCTTAAAAATAGATCAAACTTTGTTTCTTATTTCAAAAAGTTTTTTTTTATTTATTATTTTTTTTATTTCTAAAAGAAGTGTAAAAGAAAGAAAATCTAAAATCTAAAAGAAATGTAAAAGAAAGAAAATCTAAAAACTCTATGTTAGTAAACCCTCCCCCACACTTATTTCATGCATTGTCCTCAATGCATCATGATATATGTATGCATGAAACAAAAATGAAGAGGGAAGGAAAAAATTACCTTAAGGTGGTGGTTCCGGTGGTGGTCTGATTGGTCCACGAAACATGGCCCAATTAACTTTTCTTTGGGTTTTGAGGAACCCACCAGAAATATAATGAATATGACCCATTAAAAAGATGAATCCATGAAAGATTTTTATTAAGTACATGACCCCATCTAATTTCCATTTTCCATAATAAATTTCTGAGTCAAATTTGTCAACTACCCTGTCCCAGAATGGAGTATGAAATGATAGAACGGTTGACTTGGACTCAGGAAAGACAGGAACTAATACCGACTCAGGAATGTGACTTAAGGCAAGTGAGGGTTCAAGAGTCGAAATGATTTCAGGAATTGGGTCCAAGTCAAGAAAATGAAACTCAAGTCCACAATCATTTTCCAATGGGAAGTGACCTAATATGGGTGATATCTCTTTACTTCCAAGATTAAGGAATTCAAGCTCATCGCCATACAATTCTTCAAAACTAAGGTCAGCATCTTCTGTCAGAATTGTACAATCAGTTTCAGAAGTAAAGAGATTGAGAAAATCAAGGTCACATTTCTCATTGAGTTCAATTCCACAAAATGGAGAACTTGCCAATTTGTCAATAGGATCATCAAAAGTGTATAATTGGTCAAGTTCAATGTGATCCTCAAAGATGGGTGATTCAACTTCATTATGAATTGGGACAGGATCCACTATCGACTCTGGGAAAAGATTGAAGTCAGGTAAAGTTACCGGAGTCATTATTGAATCAGGAAAAAGAATTGAATCACTAAGTTGGGGTTCAAGATCACATTCCTCATATAGTTCAATTCCACAAAAATGTGAACTTGCCCATTTATCAATGGGACTTTCAAAAGTATGAAATTGGTCAAGTTCAATATGATCATCATAAAATTTTGGTGATTCAATTTCACAATGGATAGGCACTGGATCCAATACTGACTCGGGAAATGAAGTGAAATCATGTGAAGACACCGGAGTCATAATTGAATCAGGAAGGAAAATTGAATCATCAAGTGGAAGTTCAAGATCATATTCACACTCAAGTTCAATTTCAGGAAAAGGAAAACTTGCCAAAATGTCAATGGGAACTGAAGTTTGGACAAGTTCAGGTGGACAAGCTAAAATTGAATCTTGATTTCCAAAATGATAGGAGTCTTGGGTCTTATCAATAGAGTGTTGCATAGCTGAATTAGTCAAAGGTTGATAGGATAGAGTTTCCTCATTCCTAAGAAGGTTATCCAATTGACTCAATTGTTCTTTCACTCTATTGAAAGACTCGGTATGATCTTTTTGTATTTGTAACAGAGACTCCTTCAAGCTAGCTATACTCTCATCTTGACTTGATGTATATCCAAATGGTTGCTCTAGAATGGGAGTATAGGAATCTTGAAATTGGAATTTTGTGAATAATGTGAGTCACAAATGTGTGTAGATTGAAGCTTGGACTCACACAAGAGATCTTTACTCGTTTTCATGACAAATGGTTGTTCATTAGGAAAAGGTGGAACTGAGTAAGACTCTGGAAAATATGGTGGAATTGGAGAGGCAAATGGTTCTTGAAGTTTTTGCTCGACTCTCTGTAAATTGGCTTCTATACTCTTTAGTAACTCAGATTTTTCTTCAATTGGTGGTTCAGAAAAAGGAGTATATGAAGCGGAATCGGGACATGAATACTGTGGACAAGGTATTTGAGAATTTGACTCGGGGTACGTGAATCCCCAATTACTCAGTAAAGAGTTGAAATTATTATGGAAATCATAGTTATTAGATGGGGGGTATGGGTCATATTGATTCGGATAAGGCCAACCCGGTGTATGTGGTTGGTGCGTATTGTAAAACACCGGGTTGGAATTATCCGAATATGATGGAGTCTGTGTGAAATATGAATTATTATTAGGATGGAAAGAATTGTTGAATGCCATATCACACAAAAAATCACAAACAAAAAAGAAAAATCAAACAACAAACAAAAAGAAGAGAAAAAATCAAAACCAAGCCAAAAGAAGGGTTGACCTAGACCTAGACGACTCCTAACTGATTAGACTGTCCACGGGAGGTTTAGTGTAGACTTTGACCACAAGCTAATCAGCCAGGAAAGGTCAAGGTTGTTGGGAGGTTTTCCGTCAGAGACGTTCCTTAATTAAGTAACCACCAACCTTCGGGCTTTCGGCCCTCAATCCCTTTCCTAGACACTGATTTTGCAAGAGTCAATTTTCAACACTTTTCCCCCTTAGGATAATCTCCTAAATGAGTCCGAGATGTCCCTAGGGCCAACGTCTATTTTTTTTATTAAATTAGGCTTGGGTTAGTGAGTGCTCGGATTGTGGTTTTCGGGCTAAGGAAAGGGTGATAAAATCCCCCACCTTATCTTATTTATGGGTTAGTGCCCTTAAAATTGATTTTGTGCAAGTGTACAAGATATATAACTAGGATACACTCAAAGCATGAAAATCAAGCAAGAGATGATTCCTAGTCTACATGCAATGCAAAACGTACCTTACCTCCAGCACTCTTCAACAGTAAAAGTAAAGAAATTGAAAAGACACGTGCCTAGAAATGCAAATGTCTAATCAACTTTTAACGATTACAACCAATTTTTTACTGTTGATTATTAGCAGATATAAGGTGAAGAATACAAGTATTAATTATTGCAGCAGCTGAATTTTGCAAAGCTGGAGACCCTGCAGAAAGTTGGTAAGTAGTCAACTCAGGATTGCTGCAATTCTGCGGCAAAAACCCAGAATTTGTGGCAAAACTGAGGGATCCTGGTCTCTGCTTTCGAGAGCAGAGGCCCAGGTCCACTTATATGTCACTGCAATGCAAAGTTTCCTGTTTCTTCAACCTGTAACCTGCAACAGAGAAGAAGATTCGTTTAGTTCTTCACTTTAAATCAAAACCGTTGCTCTCTCCGGCAACGGCGCCATTTTGATTAGACGAGAAAGGTGTATGTAAATGTATCGATGTATCCTTTCCTATCTCCGCTATAGCATAAGGCTATACCGAGTCGATTCTCAGGGAGAGCTAGCGATAGAAGCGTTACGAATCGTAGTGAAGAAATGTAAACGAGAATTCTTCTATGTTCTTAAAAGAATAAAACAATCATGGAAAAAGAAGTGAAAGAATGGATGGATATGTTCATGATGGAAGAGTGGAAAGAAATCAAGATTGGATTTGTATTAACGCTAAAAAGAATGAGATGGAAGAAAACAAACCATGACTAGTTTACCTTACTACCTTACCAATACTTACTAAACTCCGTGATAGTGAAGGCGTGCCTCATGTTGTCACTCCATCGGCGTAGGTTTCGTCTTGCGTGTTGATCTAATTACTTTCTCATGTAGATGAAGGGTGGTTTAACCCATCGGAGAAGAGAAGACCATCCAACTTGCAAGATGAACTAAAGCAATCACCCATGAGTTAGTAGTTAGCAAGGTAAGTGGTTAGCTAGCACATGTAGAAAAGTTAGCTACAAGCCATAAGGAAAGTAAAACAAAGCATGAACTAAATTGCAAGAAAGTAAAGCAAGGAGTAAAGAAAGCAAGTAAACTAGAAAATGCAAGAGTAGAGAGAAGAGAATGGATGAATCCTTGCTTCACAAGTTGTCACTCCTTGATGTACACAAGCTTTCTCTCTCTTACAAACTCTCTCTTTACAAAATTTCTAGGGAAGAAGAAGAGGTCTAAAGAACTAAAACCTAGAGAAAAACCTACAAAAATTACAAGCATCTACTAATTTCTCCTCTCTTCTCCATTCAGTCTTTGCTCGCAGGTCCTTGGTCCAATATTTATAGGCTCAGAGAGAAGCTTCGAGATCCAGGTTGTTGGCGCAAAATCCGAGATCCAACAGACTTAAAACTGTCGCAGATCCACAACCCTGTTGCGGCAAAACAGAATCTGTTGGGCAACAGATTTCTGGTACAGGTTGGTTGCGAGGTTGTTATCCACGTGGCCTTCTAGAATCTTGAGTTGTTACGTAGAATTCTCTGGATCCTGAGTTTAAACTTGGGCTTTATCTTGGGCTTGGAATTAATCTCTTTAATTATTGCTAATTAAAGTGATTATTGGGCTTTCTCTCATTTCAGTTGTGGACCTGTAAAAATAGAGAGAAGATGAGTAAAAATCATATATTTATTTGCAATATGCATGGGGATTATGTGGTAAAATATGCAATATTGTGTATCAATCATAAAGTCTTTTCATGCACATATTGTGGCCGTAAAGGTCATTTAGTTAAATTTTCCTATGATAGGATTAATGCATCACATAATCATGTTTGGGTTCGGGATACTAACTTTCAAGGACCCAAGAAAGTTTGGGTACCAAAGTCAACAAATTTGTTAAATGTATAAATCACCTAGAGGGGGGTGAATAGGTGATATGCTAATCTAATAAACTAAATGCGAAAATTAAAACTAATTTGCAACACACTTAATACAACCAACGAGTGTAGCCGAATTCCCCGTGAAGGGCTCTGAACTAACTCCTCTTGATTCCCCTAGATAAGGATTGAGGTGCTATATGAAGCTCTCGTGGTTAAGTATAAGTGAGGCACACAAACACAACCAAGCATATAATATGAATAGGCAATATGAATATATGCAGGGCACAAATGCAAGCAAATAAGATATGGTAATATGAATGATGCAATGCACAAAAGTAAAGAGAGAAGAGTTGAGAGGCAATGGATCAAACACAAACACAAAGATATGCTTCGAGGTTCGAGCCCCTAGCTCTACATCCCTGCCTTCACCGAGAAGGATTTTCAATCCACTAAGGAGTACCGAACTCCTCTCTCAACCTTACAATGCCACCGAGGCAATACAATCACAATCCACCTCTATCGAAGAGAGATAAGGCCCATAGCCAAACAACCAAACTCCACCTCTCACTAGAGGGAGCAAACCAACAATCTCAACCTCTACCAAAGAGGGAGCAAACACCAACCCAAATCAACCTCACCAAGAGGGATACGAGAAATCAAGGGGCTTACAATAAGTGGTATATCTCAACCACAAATCACTTTCCTTTTTCCACAAAACAATGATCCTAATAGAATAGGATAGAAGATAAGCTCAAGTGTGAAAAACAAAGAGTTTGAAAAATAAAAACTCAAAGAAAAATACTTGGAAAAACTCTTTGTAAAAGATAGAAATGAAGAACGATACAAATCTCCCAATTTTTCTATTTTCTTTGATTTTTTCAAAAACTCTAAAACAAATAAGATGAATCCTTTTTGGCACAAAAACACTTTTAAAAACTTGTTTAAAAACACTTGTATATGAGAGAAATTTTGGCTCTTAAAGTCTTATCCAAAACCCCCAAGAAATGGGGTATATATAGGCTCCCCAAGAAAACTAGCCGTTAGGCTGATTTTTCAGCCTGACAGGCCGGCCAACGGTCGATTTTTCGACCATTGGAGGAACCCGGTCGACCGCCCAAAAAACAGAGAGCACTGCTCTCTGGTCCGGTCGACCGGCCCATGTGTCTGCAAGACGTGCACAAGGCTGTGCACGTCGGTCAACCTCCCAGTCGACCGGTACTTGGTTCGGTCGACCGACCTGGCCTGTCAGCCACTGTTCTGGGTCAGAAACTGGGGTTAAAAATATTTCTAATAAATCTCATAAATCTTCTAAAAATACACAAAAATAGTTTATCATTTTGCATTGATATATAAACATGTGATAAAAATTTCAACTCAAATATCAAACAATTTGAAACATTTTTCTGTCTTATCATTTTTACCAAAAACCAAAAACTGTATTTTACCAAACTTGGATTTTGCAATAGGAAATCTGATTTTTCCTAAAACTCATGAATAGGCATATCAAAATAAGTTTGTCTAAGATATGAAGCATGTATGTATATAAAACACATCTAATATACATAAAAACCATTTAAACTTGTTTTGATCTAAACTATTCATGAAAACCAAAATCCATAAAACGTGTGTGTATTGTGCACTTGAGCATATCAAACTATTCTAAGCTTACACATGGATCTAAAACTCACTAGACACAGGATGCCTAAGTCTTCTTGACGATCTTCATCTTCAAGTCGACTCGGTCCAAACTCCATAGTCCAACGAGCATGGCTATGAATGATCTTGACGCTCGGGCTCGGGAATCACCAAGTGAAGGCTTTCAAACTCCTCTTTTTGAAGCAATCACCAACTAATATCTTGTTACATGATCTGAAACTAAAATCACAAGATTATTAGTAAACATAACTACATGAGTTAATTATCATCAAAACTAGAGTGGAAGGCCTCTGGGCCAACAATCTCCCCTTTTTGATGATGACAAAACTCATGGAGTTATATATGCATGGATTAAAGTAAAGCTTCAAAGAAGCTCCACCTTAACTCATGCATACAAATAATACAAATAGATATGGCAATAAAGTACATAAACATGAAATGCAAGTACATGCATAAACAAAACAAATCTTCAAAACATGCTCTTGATACCAATAAATATAACACAAACAATATTATCAAGTAAATGCATGTTAAACTCTCAAATAATTCTCCCCCTTTTTGTCAATCATCAATAAAGGGGTTAAAGTAAAAACAAATCAATAAATTTTTCTCCCCCTTTTTGTTTGAAACAAGGAATCAACAAAAGGGTTAAACACAATAAAACAATGTTCTCCCCTGTTTGTCTAAAACATAAATGATGTAAATAAGGGGTGACAATCAATTAAGGTATCAATTTAAAAATATGTCAAAGTAGCATCTGATACCAATTGAAAGTGTACATATAAACAATGAAAGTAAATAAGGCATTGATACCAATTTTTGAGAAAAACACATAAAAAATCTTGATACTAATTGAAATTATTCAAATAAACATCTTGATACAAAATGATACAATTGTAAGAATTTGTCATTAAGAACATATGATATCAAAATAAAAACAATATATATAAGTATACAAAAATGTCAATATTGATACCAATTGAAAGAATCCAATGATACCAATTGAAACAACAATAATATCAAATGTATATCTCATATCCTATCCTCCCAACCATGTTCAAGTTGAAAATGATTTTCACTATAAAGCATACATGAGCATGATCTCCCATCCAACCACCCTTGGAAGGTAGGGGTTTTCAAAAATAGATTTGAAAATGATGTATGTTTGAAAACATCTACCATAACGAAGAATATGAACTAGTCAAATGAAAAACTTGTTAACCAGTACGAAATCCTTCAAGCAAGGAATAAAACAAAAATATTTTT
Source organism: Agave tequilana (assembly GCA_038442645.1). Classification (NCBI taxonomy): domain Eukaryota; kingdom Viridiplantae; phylum Streptophyta; class Magnoliopsida; order Asparagales; family Asparagaceae; genus Agave; species Agave tequilana. The sequence continues at coordinate 75,825 of JAVJIF010021511.1, forward strand.
CATGAAACACATGTAAATCACATGGCACTAAGACACTTGAAATCTATAAAGCTCATATTATACTCATGAAAATAAAATCATGAGAAACCATAAATAAGGTGAGTGAACAAGTGTTATGTGAAACATATCATCATGAAAATAGACATTCAAGCTCAAAATTACTTTAAACATGAAAATCATCAAAATTATTTAATCTTCAAGGCATATGTATGTCTTATACAAACTAAAGTACACATACATATTCAAAACATAACGAGTCCACAAATGTATATGCATGAAGGCACGTGGCTCAAAGGATGTATATGTATAAATAATAGTTTGGACAAGATAGACATATACATGAAGTTAAACATAGAAACATGAAAAACATGGATAAAATAGGAATACTAGTTAATGTATGAATCATCAAAATTAGACTATACTAGCACATCTAATGGGTACAAATAATCGTTCAAGCTCAAACATATATAAATTTATTTGTGGCCCACTATATGCACAAATATATATCCTAGTCTTAATGAAAACTAATATTTAAACATATATTCAAATCATAAAGCATAAAACAAGACATAAATCAACATGATAAACATAAAACCGATCATTATGTAAATCCACATGCTATTAGACCTATGATATACATAATAGCTAAACATAGGTGAGAACACTAAAATAATGATCCATATTAAACATGGGTGTCTCAAAAGGCTATACATGCATGTCAAGGGTCTAATAATCATGACATTAACATAATAATATAAACATCAAAACATGCTAAAAACAATGATATGAAGCATGTAAATATAAATGGGAGTTAGAGATCGATACCAAAATCGATGAGGGCACCTCTCTAGTACTCCAAACCAAGGTGGTCCTCCCACCAAATATTCCTTGAAAGTGATGCATCCAAATAATCTCCATGAAGCTCGGAACACATCCACTCCAAGGTACCTCTACTCTCACGTCATGTGAGAGCCCACACCTACATCAAACACAAAAGGGTGGACTTTGGTACCCATACTCTTTTGGGTCCATGGGGGTTAGTACCTTCTCTAACCCAAACAAAATTATTTGCTAAATTTGAAACATGTATTCTATCATAACAAATTTAGTTAGGTGGCCCTTACGTCCACAATGTGTTCAAGTAACACATGAGCATACAATGTGTGATGGTGTCCGTGAGGAGCAAGTGTATGCCGTGATGGGTGTGCATGCAAATATGGAACTTGTTTCTTTCGAAACAAAGATTCCAAACATGTATGACTCTTGGCACATTGGCTCAAAGTGGAGCCCAAACAATCAATACTCTTCTTAAGCATAGATATATCATTTTCACTTAAAGAAGAGGTGGCACATGCAATAGATGAACTATGTAAAGCTACCCTAGCATGGCAAACATGTGTATCCATAGCATTTTTCAAAGATTCATTTTTCTTTAAACAAACATCTAAATTATTTGAAATAGAAATTATCTTATTTTTCAAAGTGATTGTGATCCAATATTGCATATTTTACCTCATTATTCCCATGCATTTTTGTAATAAATATATGATTTTTACTCATCTTCTCTATATATTTGCAGGTACACACCCTAATGGAGAGAAAGCCAATAATCACTTTAATTAGCAATAATTAAAGTGATTAAATTCAAGATTAAGATAAGCCCAAGATTTGAATTCAAGATCCAGAGAGATCCGCGCGCCCAATGAAGAATCCAGAAGGCCACGTGGCTAACCACCTAACAAGAAGATCCCAACAGAAAATCTGGGCTCAACGGCCGAGATTCTGCCGCAAATACCAGAATTTCCCGCCATTTTTGCGGCAGTTATAGGTGGTTAGGATCCCGGATTTTGCGCCAACCAACTAGGTTCTGGATCCTTCACCTGGGGCTATAAATATGTGACCTTGGACCTGCGAGTAAAAACTGAATGGAGAAGAGAGGAAAAATCATTAGTTGTTGTAATTTTGTTTAGTTTTTCTCTAGGTTTAGTTCTTTAGATCCCTCTTCTTCTTCCCTAGAATTCATTGTAAAAGAGAGAGATTGTGAGAGAGAGAGAGAGCTTGTGTAATCAAGGGTGACAACTTGAAGCAACAAGGATTGATCCATTCTCCTTCCTTTACTTGAGCTTGGTCTAGTTTACTTGCTTTTTTTTATGTGCTTTCTTTATTGCTTTCTTTAATTCCTTGCAATTTACTTCATGCTTTGTTTTACTTCTCTAATGGCTTTTAGCTAATTTTTCTCCATGTGCTAGCTAACCACTAGCCTTGCCATCTTCACTAACTCATGGGTGATTGCTTTATTTCATCTTGCAAGTTGGATGGTCTTCTCTTCTCCGATGGGTTAAACCACCCTTCATCTACATGAGAAAGTAATTAGATCAACACGCAAGACGAAACCTACGCTGATGGAGTGACAACATGAGGCACGCCTTCACTATCACGGAGTTTAGTAAGTATTGGTAAGGTAGTAAGGTAAGCTAGTCATGGTTTGTTTTCTTTCATTTCATTCTTTCTAGTGTTAATACCAAATCCAATCTTGATTTCTTTTCCACTTTTCCATCATGAACATATCCATCCATTCTTTTATTTTCTTGTTCCATGATTGTTTTATTCTTTTAAGAACAAAGAAGAATTCTCGTTTACATTTCTTCACTACGATTCGTAACGCTTCTATCGCTAGCTCTCCCTGAGAATCGACTCGGTATAGCCTTATGCTATAACGGAGATAAGAAAGGATACATCGACTACATTTACATACACCTTTCACGTCTTAATTAAAATGGCGCCGTTGCCGGGGAGAGCAACGGATTTTCTTTAAAGTGAAGAACTAAACGAATCTTCTTCTCTGTTGCAGGTTACAGGTTGAAGAACAGGAAAATTTTGCTTGCAGTGACATATAAGTGGACCTGGGCCTCTGCTCTCGAAAGCAGAGACCAGGATCCCTCAGTTTTGCCGCAGATTCTGGATTTTTGCCGCGGATCTGCGGCAATTCTGAGTTGACTACTCACAAATTTTCTGCAGGGTCTCCAGCTCTGCAAAATACATCTGCTGCTATACTTGAAATCCTGTAATTTTCACCTATTATCTGCTAATTTAATCAACAGTAAAAAATTGGTTGAAATTGTTAAAAATTGTTTAGACATTTGCATTTTAGGCACGTGTCTTTCAATTCTTTACTTTTACTGTTGAAGAGTGCTGGAGGCAAGGTACGTTTTGCATTGCATATAGACTAGGAATCATATCTTGCTTGATTTTCATGCTTTGAGTGAATCCTTGTTATATTTCTTGTACACTTGCACAAATCAATTTTAAGGGCATAACCGTAAATAAGATAAGGTGGGGGGAGTTCATTACCCTTTCCTTAGCCCGAAAATCATTTTCCCAAGCACTCACTAACCCAAGCCTAATTAATAAAAAAAGTAGACGTTAGCCCTAGGGACATCTCGGACTCATTTAGGAGATTATCCTAAGGGGGGAAAAGTGTTGGAATTTAACTCTTGCAAAATCAGTGTCTAGGAAAGGGGTTGAGGGCCGAAAGCCCGAAGGTTGCTGGTTACTTAATTAAGGAACGTCTTCGGACGGAAAACCTCCCACAAACCTTACCTTTCCCTGGCTGATTAGCTTGTGGTTAGAGTCTACACAACCTCCCGTGGACAGTCTATCAGTTAGGAGTCGTCTAGGTCCTAAGTCTACACTAACTTAGGTTAGAATTTTTTTTCTTTTGTTGTTGTGTTTTGTTTGTTTTCTTTTTGTTTGTGATTTTTTTTTTGTGATATGGCATTCAACAATTCTTTCTATCCTAATAATAATCCATATTTCACACCATCTCCATATTCGGATAATTCCAACCCGGTGTTTTATAATATGCACCAACCAAATACACCGGGTTGGCCTTATCCGAATCAATATGACCCATACCCCCCATCTGACTATAATTTCCAAGATAATTTCAACTCTTCACCGAGTAATTGGGGATTCACGTACCCGAGTCAAATTCTCAAATTCCTTGTCCACCATATTCACCTTGTCCACAGTATTCATTTCCCGATTCCGCTTCATATACTCCTTTTTCTGAACCACCATTTGAAGAAAAATCTGAGTTACTAAGGAGTTTAGAAGCCAATTTACAGAGAGCTGAGCAGACACTTCCAGAACCATTTGCCTCTCCAATTCCGCAGTATTTTCAAGAGTCTTACTCAGTTCCACCTCTTCATAATGAACAACCATTTATGAGTAATGATTTCTTGTGTGAGTCCACTCTTCCATCACCACACATTTTTGACTCACAATTTCACCATCACTTCCAAGACAACACTTCATCTTTTCATCAAAACAATGAAATCATCAATTATGGAAAGATGCTTGAAGACATGACTCATGCTCAAAATGCTAGAAATCGTGACTTAGATTTGATGATCCAAACTCTTCATTCTCATCCTATTTCTAATGTCACTAGCCATTCTGTTAAATCCAAAGAGTCATGTAGTCTTGGAAATTCAGATTCAATTTCAGCACAATCACCTGAACTTGTCCAAAATTCAGATCCCATTGACATTTTGGCAAGTTTTCCTTTTCCTGAAATTGAACTTGAGTGTGAATATGATCCTGAAATTCCACTTGATGATTCAATTTTTCTTCCTGATTCAATTATGACTCCGGTGTCTTCACATGATTTCACTTCATTTCCCGAGTCAGTATTGGATCCAGTGCCAGTCCATTTTGAAATTGAATCACCAATCTTTGATGATCATAGTGAACTTGACCAATTCCATACTTTTGAAAGTCCTATTGATAAATTGGCAAGTTCACATTTTTTGTGGAATTGAATTACATGAGGAATATGATCTTGAACCCCAACTTCGTGATTCGATCCTTCTTCCTGATTCAATAATGACTCCGGTATCTTTACCTGACTTCAGTCTTTTTCCGGAGTCGACATTGGATCCTTTCCCAATTCACAATGAAGTTGAATCACCCATCTTTAAGGATCATGTCGAACTTGACCAATTATACCTTTTTGAAGATCCTATTGATAAATTGGCAAGTTCTCATTTTTGTGGAATTGAACTCAATATGGAATGTGACTTTGACTCTCAACCTTGTGATCTAATTCAAATTCCTAAATCATTATTGACTCCTGTTATGTTACCCAATTTGAGCAACATTTTAAAGTCAGTTTTGATTCCCATCCCTCCTGAACTTGAATCACCAATTTTTGATAGTCACATTCCATTGTTGGACAATACATGTGGACTTGAGTTTTTATTTCTTGACTTGGACCCAATTCCAGAATTCACTTCGACTCCTGAACCTTTACTTGACTTCATTCACTTCCCTGAGTCGGTAGTAATTCCTGTCCTTCCTGAGTCCAAGTCAACCATTCTATCATTTCATATTCCATTTGGGACAAGGATCTTGATGAAAATGATTCAGAAATTATTTTGAAAATTTGAAAATTAGATGGGGTCATGTACATAATAAAAATCATACATGCACACATCATTCTTGTGGGTCATATTCATTATATTTCTGGGGGTTCCTTAAAACCCAAAGAAAAAATGATTGGGCCATGTTTCGTGGACCAATCAGACCACCACCGGAACCACCACCTTAAGGTAATTTTTCCTTCCCTCTTCATTTTTGTTTCATGCATACATATATCATGATGCATTGCGAACAATGCATGAAATAAGTGTGGGGGAGGTTTACTAACATAGAATTTTTAGATTTTCTTTCTTTTACATTTCTTTTAGATTTTAGATTTTCTTTCTTTTACACTTCTTTTAGAAAATAAAAATATATAAAAAATATATAAAAATAAAAACTTTTTGAAATAAGAGAAAGTTTTAATCTATTTTTAAGAAAATTAAGATGTATCTTAGAAATTAAGAAAGCCTTAATTATGATATCTTAAACCTAGTTGAAATAATAGATCTTGTTTGAAATTATAGGCTAAGTAAGTAAAATTGGAGAGATATTTTTATCTTGAATTTTTTGCCTTAGATAATATGCACTTTACACTTACACATTTCTTGGGATGGAGACAAAGACCAAAAATGCCATATAAATAAAAATATATATATATATATATAAATAAAGCATCACTTATTAAGCTGGGAAATTGTGCCTCAAGAAGCATGATTACTCACGCCTAACGGTGATCTCACTTATTAAGCTGGATAATTGTGCCTCAAGAAGCATGATTATTCACGCCTAACGGTGGTAAAGGAAATAAATAATCCCCCTTAGTTATGTGGCCTTTTTTACTCGAGACCTTAAACCCGAGGGATGTTTTCTCATCTGGTGCCCTAAGACCGATTGGTTTGGGAGTCATCGTTAAAGGCTCGTTACAAGGGTGAACTAGAAAGCCTAAACTAAGGGAAGAAAAAAGCATAAAAAAATATATAAATATATAAATAAATGGCTTGATGGTTAGAGTTGAAATTCCAGAAATCTTCACGAGCACGGTGTGCATATTATCTAGGTTTTATGAAAGATAAAATATTCAATCTAATTTTGAAGTCTTACCTTAATTGAAAACAAGATCTTGCATGGAGACTAAGTTTAAGAAAGAATGATTATAGGTGGACTTATGACCTAAGATCACTTATATTTTTGCAAAAAATAGTTCGTAAACATGTCTCTTGTTCAAAATGCGTTTTCAAAACACTAACATTTGTCTTCTTTCTTTATGGATTTTGTGGGTGTAATCCGCTGAAAACCCTCAGGAGACAACACTCCTCCTCTAGGGTAACCTAGAGGTTTAACGGCTTATTGCACGTGCTCAGTGCAATCGCGTCACCTGCAAAAGTGGTGTAATAAAATTGGTAGTTAGGATTTTCTTTTCTTTTTCTTTGTTTTGCTCGGGACGAGCAAAAGAATAAGTGGTGGGGTGTGATTGTGATCCAATATAAAGCAACATTCTCTTTTAAAACAAGTTCAACTTTTGAAGATAATTTTTCATTTTTCTTCAAAACAACATTGCAATCATTTTTAGATTTTAAAAAATTATTTTCTTTTAGGACAAGATCAAGTTGAGATTTCAATGAATCCCTATCATAAGAAATCTTCTCTTTCTCTTGCAAAACAGTATCAAGTCTAGAAATCAAATTTTTATTTTCATTGTTAAGGCCTAGACTTTTCTTTTTCAAAACATTATATTTTTCTAATAATTTTTCACAAACAATAGATAGTTTCTTTATTCAAAGCATTAGCATCCACATATTCATCACATAAAGAACTAGCACTATCATCACAATCTAAGTGAGATTCCGAATGTACCTCAAGGGAGTCATTCCCTTGGACCATCAAGCATTGTGACTCGGATTCTCCACTAGACTCCTCCTCTTGAATTGGCAATTGAAACTTGGAGGTGGTGGTTGTGGTCAACTTGTTCCACACTGCAAAGGCGGAATCAAGATTAGAAACAAGCATAAGATGTTCTTTGGAAAGCGTGCTTCTAATAGCCTCTTGGGCTTGTGCATGGCCCCTATATGATTGCTATTACCAAGATAGCATTTCTTGGTAGCGGTAAGGAAAACATGCAAGCCTAGGGTTTGTAGGTAAATGGACATCTTAGTCTTCCAAACAATAATGTTGGAAGCATCAAACATAAGTGGGGTCATGAAGTCCATGGGTGTGCAAACTAAATGTGTGCAAACAAATATATGCAAATGCAAATGGTAGATTAGCTAAACCAAGATCTCACTCCTAGGTGGTTAAACCTAAAGTATCAGGAGCGTAGCTCTGATACAATTGTAAATCACCTAGAGGGGGGTGAATAGGTGATATGCTAATCTAATGAACTAAATGCGAAAATTAAAACTAATTTGCAACACACTTAATACAACCAACGAGTGTAGCCGAATTCCCCGTGAAGGGCTCTGAACTAACTCCTCTTGATTCCCCTAGATAAGGGTTGAGGTGCTATATGAAGCTCTCGTGGTTAAGTATAAGTGAGGCACACAAACACAACCAAGCATATAATATGAATAGGCAATATGAATATATGCAAGGCACAAATGCAAGCAAATAAGATATGGCAATATGAATGATGCAATGCACAAAAGTAAAGAGAGAGTTAAGAGGCAATGGATGAAACGCAAACACAAAGATATGTTTTGAGGTTCGAGCCTCTAGCTCTACGTTCCCGCCTTCACCGAGAAGGATTTCAAATCCACTAAGAAGTATCGAACTCCTCTCTCAACCTTACAATGCCACTGAGGCAATACAACCACAATCCACCTCTACCAAAGAGGGATAAGGCCCGTAGCCAAACAACCAAACTCCACCTCTCACTAGAGGGAGCAAACCAACAATCTCAACTCTACCAAAGAGGGAGCAAACACCAACCCAAATCAACCTCACCAAGAGGAATACAAGAATCAAGGGGTTTACAAAAAGTTGTATATCTCAACCACAAACCACTTTCCTTTTCCATATAAACAATGATCCTAATAGAATAGGATAGAAGATAAGCTCAAGTATGAAAAACAAAGAGTTTGCAAAATAAAAACTCAAAGAAAATACTTGGGAAAACTCTTTGTAAAAGATAGAAATGAAGAACAATACAAATCTCCCAATTTTTCTATTTTCTTTGATTTTTTCTAAAAACTCTAAAACAAATAAGATGAATCCTTTTTGGCACAAAAGCAGTTAAAAATACTTGTATATGAGAGAAATTTTGGCTCTTAAAGTCTTATCCAAAACCCCCAAGAAATGGGGGTATATATAGGCTCCTAAAGAAGCTAGCCGTTAGGCTGATTTTTCAGCATGACAGGTCGGCGGTTGACTGCCCGGTCGACCACCAACGGTCGATTTTTGGACCGTTGGAGGAACCCGATCGACCGCCCAAAAAAGAGAGAGCACTGCTCTCTGGTCCGGTCGACCGACGGTCGACCGGCCCATGTGTCTGCCAGACGTGCACAAGGCTGTGCACGTCGGTCGACCGCCGGTCGACCGGCCCTTGGTTCGGTCGACCGTGCGGTCGACCGACCTGGCCTGTCAGCCACTGTTCTGGGTCAGAAACTGGGGTTAAAAATATTTCTAATAAATCTCTTAAATCTTCTAAAATATACAAAAATAGTTTTATCATTTTGTATTGATATAAAAACATGTGATAAAAATTTCAACTCAAATATCAAGCAATTTGAAACATTTTTCTATCTTATCATTTTTACCAAAAACAAAAACTGTATTTTATCAAACTTGGATTTTTCAATAGGAAATCTGATTTTTCCTAAAACTCATGAATAGGCATATCAAAATAAGTTTGTCTAAGATATGAAGCATGTTGTATTAGAACAACACATCTAATATAATAAAACCATTTAAACTTGTTTTGATCTAAACTATTCATGAAAACCAAAATCCATAAAACGTGTGTGTATTGTGGCACTTGAGCATATCAACTATTCTAAGCTTTACACATGGATCTAAAACACACTAGACACAGGATACCTAAGTCTTCTTGACGATCTTCATCTTCAAGTCGACTCGGTCCAAACTCCGTGATCCAACGAGCATGGCTATGAATGATCTTGACGCTCGGGCTCGGGAATCACCAAGTGAAGGCTTCCAAACTCCTCTTTTTGAAGCAATCACCAACTAATATCTTGTTACATGATCTGAAACTAAAATCACAAGATTATTAGTAAACTTAACTACATGAGTTAATCATCATCAAAACTAGAGTGGAAGGCCTCTGGGCCAACAAAATGATATAGGTACATTCTAAGGCCCAACGACGTAAA
>JAVJIF010021512.1:0-48328 GCA_038442645.1 Agave tequilana
ATTTTCACAATTCTATAAGTGTTATTAGCTCTTTGAACTGAAATATGTCTGATAATATGACAAAGAAACAAAGTGGTATGGGTATGCAAAACAAAGAGCTAGTTGGTGTCTTATGGAGGGAAGTTACAGTTTTGTCTATTTTTTTTTAGTAAAGGGAAAATGATTCGCCCGTGTTCAACAGATGGATTTACATGTACATATAAAGGAGCGTTAAAAGAGGGGAGAACCATAAATAGACAGTTCAATCCTTGTGCCGGCTACAAAGATTACATGTTGACCTACAACTTTGTGCGAGGATCTCGATATATAATGTGATCTAAGATGAGATGAGCTTAAGGAAGGTATAAGAACTTAGTGACTCTAATATTGACCTAAATAGGAAAAAATGGCAATGGAAGATCAATATGGCCTGCTATATGTATTAGCTATATAAAAGCTACATGTATTAGATATATAATGACATATTTCAGATGGGGTTACTCTACCTCAGGGTCTACACCCTATATTTGTATATTTTTGGCCCCATTCAGCTTAGAAAAACTTTCCCAATTTTCCTCACTCTTGTTACTTTTCCACCTTAACACAGTATCAGAGCTACAAACCCTAAATAATATCTTCCTTTAGGTCTCCTTTATTTTACTTTTTCCCCTTTATTCCCCATTGTTTTGCAAGATCAAGATAAGCACCATGATTGGATATCCCATATCATGCTAATTTCGAATTGCAGATTCAGATGCTTGACCAGATATAGACAGAGGGCTGGCTGTTCAGTGCACAACACTTTGAAAACCAATTGAGCTTTCTATAACTAGGTGAGTGATTTGTCCTCTAGACTCGTATAAAGGTCTGCATCCAAACTCGGATCACCACTTTATATCACAAAGAGACCTCACCTTTCAGGTTCACATTTTATCGGGATGCAACTCTAGCAGTAATTTCAAAACCCCCATCTCCGGACTTGTTTGGTTTTGCATGCTCAACATTTAACCACATCAACATCAAGATAATCTCTTCAGAAGATTCAACTTATCTCGACATCACTCTGGCCAGCCTCTTCAAAGTGATTTACATCAAAGTCAAAACACTTGTCAAAACACTTATCTTGGCAGAGCCTGTCACTTCTTCTGTCATCAGTCATCACACCTTGTTCTTTATCTCTCTGTTTTCCTATGTTGATGGAATTCAAATGTGAGATACATTCTTCTACAGAACAATCTACTAGCGGGATTCTGAGGAGACGCAGAAAGGATACCCATCACGAGGTCATATTGATCAACTTGCATTCGCTCGAGTGCCCCTGTAACTACCCGTCCTTTATGGTCTTGATACAGCTGCTTGCTCTCATAAGACTGCCAATACTTTCTTACTTGTTAATTTGTATACAGTTGCACTATACACAGCAGTTTTGCACAGCAAATGGTACTCCTATTATGACACTAGAGCATAGCACTCTTTGCCATGATACTGAGTGCAGGTTCTATATTTCATCTTGTCTCCATGTAGGGAAGCTGACGACGGGTTGGTCCCCATGAATCAGTTGACAGATCACTGTGATTTTTTATCCAGTTCTTATGTTCTTCAGGCCCATCATAGCAGACAGATTATAGACCAAAAGAGACAAGGGAATCTTTATTAGTAGAGGCTGCATGTTTCTTCCTTAACTGCAACCCTTACATTACTCGCATATCACCCTTTTGCCCATGGCATCACATACTCGATCACATCTTCACCGTGTCTTCTTTATTGATCAGTACAGGACTGCAGGCATCTCTTTCATTCTCTTCACTGTGTCTCTCTATTTGATCAGTATAGGCATCTTGGAATATGTTTTCCAAATTCACCTGCACTAGATGTCAACTAACATTTTCCCTCCCTTTTTCTTGCAGCACTTCTACCTTTTTCAAATTTAATATTACTCACTCTGAGATTTGGGGCCTCCATCCTCCTCTTTCAACTAAAGGAGAAAATCACCATAAAGTTCCTCTTGATGATGATAACACTTGTTTAATTTTTGGGAACCATGATTGATCTCCCACTCCTAAGCTTCACCCTCATGATCGTGAGTCAATCCCTGATCTCACTACTGGCAGCTAGGTGGCCAATCCATCAATATCTAGATCAAATATTCTATATTTGCTTGCTAATCAGTTTGTTTACCCTCTCTGCACAACTAATCAGTCAACTTTGCTACGAATCATTTACTATCTGTGTGGAACTCAGTCTTACACACTATTTTCTCCTACTCGACTCCAGCTTCATGTTATTCTGATGCCTGCTGAGCTTGGACTGAAGCACTCATCGTTCTCTCACTTCCCAGTCTATAGTTTCCTTGGTGACTTCATTATCTTTTCTGCTGCGCCATGAAGTACGACATTCAAGCTGACTGCTATTAGTTGAGTACCATGACATAGTTGCTATGACTGGTGATTTGGTTTGGCTGTCACTTAGTGTGATATGGTGAGGTTTCTACCAAATCTGGCACTCCTCTCTTTTCTGATAACAAGAAACTATCAAGTATTCTGCCAATTCGCTGATCTATAAACTAATCAAACACATGAAGATTGATTGTCACGTGGTCTGCCACTATTATAATGCACCCCATTGTTCTTATACCATGTATTCTTCATAACATCACTTTGTTGACTTCTTTAGCAAGTCTCATACACTTAGCTTTTTTTATCCTTACTTGGCAAACTCTTAGTAACCATCAACCGTGAGTTAAGACGGGGTGTTAAATGTCTTTGGTGTTTATATGTACATACATATTTAATATGGGGTTACCTTATAGCTTGTATGTATTTTTCCATTTTCCCTTGATGAGATTATAGAAACTTCCATTTTCTTTCATACATATTTCATGTTGGGGGTACCTTATAGCTTGTATGTATTTTGTCATTTCTTATAATGAGATTAGAGAAACTTTGATAATTTTCTTCTTTCTTATTCTTCTTTTATATAATCCACACCAAAGAGAAATTCTGAATTCAGGCTATGGTTCCAAGAAGAAGAAGCTGGAGAGATCAATGCTCTTAAACTATGAACCTAGCGATGCACAAAGTTTGGCCTGTGAATTACCAGAATAGCTAAAAGATGATAAAAGAAACGACTTGTTCTCATTTAATTCTGCCCTCTTCTTATCTTATCTTCTTTTTCATTTTTCATTTTTTCTTTTGTATTTTTTTTTTTTGGTGTGTGTGTGGCGTGCATGTCTGTGTGTTTGGGGGGGGTTGGGGGGGGGGGGGGGGGGGGGGGGGGGGATGGATTTAAAAGATCTAAACTAAAAAATATACCTGAAGGCATACATCTGATGGAGCATCCTGTTCAAAAACACCTAGTGATATAACTGGTAATGACGTGAGAATAACATTGAACAATGTCATGTACCAATCATCATATAAGACCTCTCCTGAAAATCTTGTGTAGATCTCATAGTAAAACAGTGTCATCCCAAATACTACATTCTTGTATATAAAATAGAGAATCTGCAAGACTAGGTAAAAGAAATGAGAAAAAAACAAAATAAGGAACCACTAATTAATCTGCAGAATAATGTCAGATACTAAAGTGAAAAAGTCACCATCTTGGCAATTCTTTTATAACACCAATGGCCATAAACTTCCAACATGTAGAATTGTGGCAATGAGAAGTCACTGGCCATGACTGCCTAAACATGGTAGAAAAAGAACAATTCTTAAATATTACATGCAGAATATACGAAATAAAATTATGCAGAGCAGATTGAAGTGTGAAGGTTCTACATCATGCAAGTCCTTGCGGTCAATAGAGTTTTGACAGCGAAGGCCACAAATGAATCACAAGGAGGAAGTGAAGGGGAAAAGGAAGAAAGAAGAAAGGAGGAAAACGTAAAAAAGACTATTTTAAGGTTTGGATCAGCACTAGAATTTTGTGTTTCAAGTTGCGATCCAAAATAGGAAGTTAGATCTCTTGCAAAAACTCTCAGTTTGGACAGCACTAGTACTATGTGTTTCAAGTTGCAATCCAAAATAGGAAGTTAGATATCTTGCAAAAACTATCATTAAGTGAAAATTTAGACAGATCCACCACCTGCATGCCTTCCATTCCACTAATCCCGACTCCAACGTCTGCTGCTTGAATCATGCCAACATCATTAGCATCATCTCCTATTGCTAAAGTCGTCACTCCAGTGTACTCTTTCGCCAGTCTGGTAATCTGCAAGATGGAGAATAGGTGAACTGAAGAATAATACTAAAAGGGCTCAGATACAAGTTTGTGGAGTAAAAGAACAGCATATGGATACAGAGCAATTCTTCAAGCAAACATAGAACTTAAATATAACAAAAATGCTATAGATGGCATCCCACCAGTGCTTTTTGTTTGGGAGACACAGGACAACAAATGACAGAAGCACAGTTAACAGCCAAGCCTAAGAACGAATTCCTCACATCACTGTGAAGAGCAAGTTCAAGAGCCTCCCCATCTACTATTAAAGCAAAGGGTGTGATTCCACCCTGGTCTTGATTAATAATTTGGTAAGCCGTTTTAATCTGGACAAGAATCTCTTCTTTCAATACCTGAGACATAGAAATATCAGAACTACAGAATATGACTGATTTACATAATATTTTTTTAAGTATGGAAGTACATCACACACATTTGTTCTCTGTGGCTTGGATGCATTCTCCAAGTGGAACTGCTTCATATCATATCGAAGCAGCTGCAAGAAAGTCTGAGATTTGACAAGAAGAGTAACAGGTATTAGAATCAAAGAAAAGACTATTATCATCACTAGCATGTGTAACCATTGGCAAACAATCCTACCCAATGTTTATTGCAGTCTCCTTCTTATCACCAGTGAGTAGCCATATCTTTATCCCGGCTTGGGCAAGTTTATCAATGCACTCAGGAACCTGAGTTTGAATGAGTTAGAAAGCAAATGAAAGAGTAAACTGATGGAAATGCGTTGGAGTCCTTTTTCTTGACAAGATTATCTAGTTTGCATTAGTTCCAACTTTAGAATTCTTTAATGACCGAATCAGGAAAAACTAATATATTTGGACGAGAATGGAGAAAATATCAAATTGTAGGTTCAAAGTGGATTTTATAATCTGCAAAAACTTTTCATGTAGAGGGAAAAAGCAAGAAGAAACTAACCCCTTTCTGCAATTTGTCTTCAATAGCAACAGCTTCTAACAAAATGAGGTCTTTTTCGATCATTTCAGATGCAGAGTCCAACAGTTTATCCCTTTCCGGACCTATTGTAGTCTTTGCCTGAGTAAACATTTTATTCCAATTTTCGTATTGAACAGGTTCAAGTCTATATGCAATTGCCAGAGTCCTCAACCCAGCTTCTGCATAATTGAGAGATGTGCGTGTGTTGCCTCCTGGTAAGACTTGCTATGCTTTCCAAGTCGATCGTATATGATACTGAAAAGAAAAGAAAAAAATTGTGAGAAGTAAATACCAACATGATAGAGAAATTTTAGTATGAATTTGTAGTAATATGTAGTTCTCCTTTTAATTTCATTGTGGTCATTGTGGAAAACACTAAACACTGTTGAGAGATGTGCACATGTTGCCTGCTGGCATTCTGTTCAGGTACAAAACACTAAACAGAACAAGAAAACCATTTTTCCAAGTTTAGTAGTTCTCATTGTGGAATGTTGGTAAAAATACAAACTGAAAATGGTAGACAGATCTTCCTTCAAAAAGATCTACATGGGGGTAAACATGAAATCGTCATTGTAATAATTCCATGGTGAGAGAGAAGTTTTAGAACAGCCTCCAACAAAAATAATAAAGAAAATTCAAAAGCAATATAGTAGGTATAAAGCACAAGACCTGTCAGCTCCTTTAGATAAAAGAAATATTTGCCCATCTTCATTGCTAGCTATGACAGACATACACTTGCGGGAACTACTAAACTCAAGCAGATTCAGAAGCTTGTATTGCCTGTAAATGCAACAAGCTGTCATATTTCAAATTTACAACAGTCCTAAGAGAAAGGGAAGCGCCAACAGTTGAAATTTCCAGTATTTCACCTCTCAACCTCCCCTCTTTGGACGGATTGAGCTCCCTGATTACCAACGTAGACTGTGTTCTCCAGCATAATTTGAACCCAAATGCTTGTGCAGCAGTCAGAAAAGCCACCTCTTCTGGTGACTCTGCGTCATACTTGAACTTTCCTGTTGTATCTTGATGAACTGGTATGCCAGTATGACACAACGCCAAGACCCTGAGGAACATAGCAATATCAGAACTCTGAAGTTCTTTTTTCCAATTCATGTTCATGAGCCGATCATCCTCAAAGTTAAAGCATCTAACTCCATGTTCCTTGAGCAATGGCAGGATCTTTTCTATATTTGCGGTAGAACTTCCATTCTTTCTTTCACTCATTTCTTTTGCAGTGCTAAAATCAACAGGTGAAAATTCTCGAGTAATGGAACTTTCACTTGGAGTATCAGGTTCATTTATGCCAAATAAATATTTCTCAAGCTCAGGATCAACCCTATGAGATGCAGGAGCGCAATTTTTCATATCTACTTTCATCCATCTAGATGCTGCTATATCGACTTCATTAACCTCACCGCCATATGATATTCCAGCAATTGAGCACTTCCTGAATTCCATCTGATTACATGTAAGGGTGCCAGTTTTGTCAGAAAGGATTATTTCAACTTGGCCGAGCTCTTCATTCAGATTTGAAGTCGGGGCTTCAGTAGATTTGCCGGTCTCTTCATCATACATTGCAATATCACTATTAAGGAGCATGGCTTGCAGCACTTTAACCATCTCAATGGAGACATAGAGAGAAATAGGAATCAGAAAACCATAAAGAATTAGAGCTCTTATCAATTGGAGGCAACCAGACAATCCAGGTTTCTTTATGTTAAATAATGGGTCATCTTCCCTGGCTCTACGTACCACCAATCCGCTATATGAAATTTCACCAAGACAAAATGCCTGACAGTGCTGACAAGTGACAATAGAACAAGTACAGAGAACAGAAGATAAATGATATAATCCATCTTTTTCTCGATGCAACTTCGTTTGGAAGGAGGTTTGGTCGAATTCTGTATTGATTTTGTATCACCACCACTGAAAATAACAACACCATAGATGCAGTCAGTGTTTTGGAGCTTCGAGTCTCTGAGAAGTACCTGGCAAGGACTCAATGTATACGCTTGGCTTTCATACTCTAGGTTCGCAATGAATGAGTAAAGGTTTGGGTTGGGATCTTCACACCTAATTGTAGCTTTGAAGTCTGTGAACTCCATGTCAGTATCTAGATGAAGTGTTACCTCCAGGCATCTCTTAAGTTTCAAATTGGTTTCACCATCTAGGTTCATTGTTTCAACATAACAAAGACCAACATCATAGCTTGAAGATAACAAAAGTAGATCGCTCGGAAAGTATTGATCTTTATCAACCTTTACAATGTCCCCAACAAGAAGTTCTTTCCAAGGTTTATTCACGAAAGATCCATTTCCAATATGAACTTTCACCATGCGGGAGTCCACCTTTATATCCTGCAGTTCATGGCCAATCATTTTCAGCTTTAGGAGAATACATACTGCGTATATCAGATAAGGATAAGATCAGTACCATAATTTCCACCAAAGTGTATTTTTCAGAGTCTCTGAGATAAGAAAGGCAACATGGGTTGACCCAATGCAAAACAAACGATTCAGAACAATTAACAGGTTTGTGCATCTACACTGTTGCCATATTTTGCAGTTTGGAGTCTCTTACCAAGGCGTAGTCCCACAAAGTTGTACCTTATGAACCATTGATTACTGTAACTTCTCTATTGAGATAAGAAAATGCATTCTTTAATAAAAAGGTTTATTCTTCTTTCGATAAGAACAGAAGTCAAAATGCTTATAGTGTCTAGAGATTAATGCAGGGAAACCTAATGTAAGAAGTTATCTATAGATTACCCACTGTTCATTCGGTTCTTAATATGATTGTCACAAATGTTTTTACAAGTCTGGTTCCAAGAAGCACAATGATGTCAGAATAAGAGGTGAGCTTTGAAGTCATTTCTTTTGATTCTTCTTATTCTTATTATCATCATCATCTTATTATCATTAGTGGTGGTGGTTGTGGTATCAGTATTTTGTTTGTGTAATACATGCAAAAATTGAATATGCAGGGTTAGATTCATTCTTCACAGAAATCCCAAATAAGAATCTTTAATAGAAACAACAAAGTTCTATGATGATATGTTCATCAACACATAACAGCCAGTCTATTTAGGGTAATAACTACAGAGAACTGGTGCCAAAATTTGATGGAAGGGTAAATGTTTCATGGGCAGATAATTCTGTCTACAATGGCATGCACCCAGCATTGTGAAAATGCTAGAAGTATGGACCAAAGAGTTACAGTTGATTCCAAAATTTTCTTTAAATAATCCGAAGAACAATAGAAAAATCTCAAAGGAACTGATACATAGAAAAAAGAACCTGAACAAATCGATGCCAATCTTCTATTGCTTCCTTAGCCATACTGATACCCACAACAAACACGAATGGAGCTATGATGCTTTGTGGAGAAAAAGGAGACACTGATGTGACCGACAGGATGGCAGTCAAAAGAAAGTAGAGGTTTGCAGCTCGACTGAATTGCTCAAAAAGCGCCTAGGGAAGAAAGGACACAAAGTTGTATCTGATCGTCGAAATTGAGTTGTTTGGATATCCGGTTGAGCTTTTCCTGTGAAAATGAGATTGGTTACAGAAAACCACTCTCGAAAATCCAGGGCTACCAAGCTGTTGAAGAGGAGGCTCCTCCTTGGTATAGGGCCTCATGCAGGAAAATGAGTAGAGCTTGCTCCATCGAACCTTGGCTTTACCCTTCCCAGAATGATTTGGTGGCATTCTCATTATTTCTTGTCTCCGTAAAAACCAGTAACTTCTTGAACAGCTATAATTCAATAATACGAAACCAGAAACTTTGCTGCTATTTGCCTCAAATTATCTCTCAAGTTCTTTCCCTTAGCAAACTGTCTGAATCACATACCTTATCTTCTCTGTTACAAGAAGGCTGCAAAGCTGGGGCTTCTAACAACTGTTTCATTCTACTTTGACATAATAAATCTAAAGCAAATAATTTTAACTTCTCGATAAAGAGTCAACAGAATTGAGATAGTAACAACTGTTGCCAAAAGAATTATGACAAAACTTTTACCTGTTCTCCACCCTTCCTTTTCAGGATTCTGAAAACAGATGATGGTCCCTGGATCAAGAAAGTCCAAGATACTAATAATTTACATCTCCAAGGAACGGAAAAAATATTCTTTAATAAGAAGCTGAATATATCTAAGTTGTAACAGATACAGCATCTGATAAACCACTCAAGTAACCTTTCACTGAACATCTGTAAATGCCTAGTTAATTCCAATCTAACTTTCAAGAATATGGTAAACGAATTTTCAATTCCAACAGAGGCAGAATTTCAAAGACCCACCTAAGAATTTCCAAGATGATTTCTAGGTAGAACAGAAAGTTGTCACTAGACATTGTCTGAACTGAAAGTCATCAGACAAATGTCTCAAATAATACTGATAGCATGGTTGCAAAATGAATAAGTTCATAGCAGAGCCTTTTTAATTAAACAAGTTTGTCCTTTCTGAAGGCAATAAAGAAAGTCAAGAGCTGGCACTCCATTTGGAGGGGAGTTTATGACAAAAACAGCATAGTTGAAGGTACGAGAACAAACATTGGAGATGGCAACCCAACGAGCTAGTGATAACAAAACAACAAATTTGTTGTTCATCATTGTCACCTCCTGCATTCAATGAATCCCTTTGAATTTGACTGAATCCCTTTGAATTCGATGTGATTACGATCAGACTAATTGCTTTCCCCCAATTCATGAGAGTCAGGCTTAATAATCATTAAGAACCACGGGGGGAGAGTTCACTGGGAACCATCACCATGAACCATCTAGACCACCTCCAATTTAATACTAAAACCCCCACAGCATTAAAGATAGTAAGTGGACAAAGAAAAGTGCAGGATTACCAGTGCATCCAACAACCTTGGGCGCTCTTCATTTGTGGGAATTTCCATGGATTTATCTTTCCAGAACATACAGCCTGTCTCCAGTCATATCCAAGGAATGGTCTGTGAGCGAAAGTACTGATGAAACTACACCATTACCAATAAGTCAGTTAATGACCCATGAATTGACTAATCTTTCTTTCCCCGTGTAAAAGGATGCTCACTATAGTAAATTATGCACAGGACAGGAATTTCTTGGGAGGCATAAAAGAACCCAACAACAGTTAGCCAACAACAGTCAAACCAAGTAATATACATTTTTACATGATTTACATACTTTTCTCATGCATGGCACCTCTTGCTAACTTAATCACAAATTAGATCCATTTCTAATGTTTCTCTAAACATAAATTTGCAAGATCAGAATCACAAGATGAAGTGCTCTGGTGCACCCTTCAAGGGTGATTCCCCATCCCAGGTTTACAATTTCACATGAAAAGCGGTAATGTGTGCCAAAAAGAACTCTAGCATTCAGGTGATGACTGATAGAGGTGAGGCATACATACTCTAATCGGCTAAAATGACATCTGATTTTGGATTCAGATACTGCCGCCACAAATTACTAGCATCTAATCCTTGATGCTGTCTCATGTCTTCTGAGCAGACCCGTAAGGCCCATCATAGAGGAGAATATTGCTTTCATTGTGAAACTCTGATGGCATGGAATCATGAAGCTTCCAGACAGAAGGAACTTTGAGATATCTGTTATAGAGTGCCAATGCAACAGCTGCATTGTTCATATTGCCCCTGCAAACACACAAAGTTTGTGTAATCATGTATGCATTTATTAAAGTTCTTTATGAAGAGAAATCTTGGCAGAAAATGTTGTGAATATAATACCTCTCATCTTTCAGACTGAGAACTATAGTCCACCATAGAATGGCTTCCATCAACTGTATATCCAATTTCCATGCATTGAATAAAAGTAAATTGGAATCTAGTGAGCAAGCATTCCTATCGTATGGTTCATTAGATACCCACATTTTCGCAGCTGTCCATTGTATGGCATTTACAACATCAATGTTTACCAAATCTCCCAATCTTCTACTGCAGTTCTTTGCAGCTGCAATGGCAAAAAGGCCCAGATCAACACCAAATAGCTCTTCAAGTTTCGCTGTAGAACAAGATGACCAAAATCATTTAGTAACAATTAAATCACACCATTGAGGATATAGTTAGTAATCCAAATTGCTGGAAGGTCTAAGCTTGTGATATTGAAGGCATGCTCTTGATACATTGAACTAGAAAGTTCAGAGGAAAAGGAAAAGATATGCAATGATTCTAAAACGCTACCTACCCAGAACCTTAAATACATGTTGAGAGCTAAATCGCTGGCAAGTAAGCGGATCGACAATCATCATTTTTCTCCCCAAGCTCAAATTATGGCTAGCTTGAGCAGCACAAGAATTGTACTTGACAAGAGATCAGCCAGGGTCTCACAAAACATCTTTTTCTCCCCAAGTTTATAACTTGATCCTTCAGTGCTTGATTTTGGAAGAAATCAGGTTACGATGTCCTAACCATTTTAGACAAAAGAATCATGTACCATATTAGCCGGACAATTAGTTTGGTCATCAGACTAACAGATTATTTTTAGCTACTCTTTTACCTACTACTAATTTTAAGATCGAAAAGTTTAAAGATGATTAACTAATTAGGCTATCTACGTATTCTACCCATCTAATAAATCTAGATACACAATCTCAGCATGCATGTCTCTAAAAACCATATTTCTAACAAGGCATGCTTTTTAGAGAGAGAGAGAGAGAGAGAATTTGGAAGAGAAAAGCATAAGGTAAATAAATGCACCACTAAGACATTTTGAACCTTGTAAGAAGAGGTGTCTGGTAAATAACATTCAACAGAGACAAATTCCCATAATAGTTTAAGCTTTTTGCGGGTAAATGCTGACCGAGACAAAAGTATGATTTTCTCAAATACTTATATAACAAGTAAGATGTATCATATTTTAAGATACTTTTCAACTGTCAAATAAATCAGGCCTAAAAAACAAAAATGAAGAACCTTCATCATAGTATTCGGTGAAACATATATAAATCTGCTAAAAACGGGTTGATGATTGGGATGACGAAAGGTATTAGCTCATGAAGTGAGGGCCACATGAGTTCCCACTCCGGTATAGCAGTTCTTAGCCTCTCCTTGACTTCTCTTTGCCTGTAAAGAGAGGCAAAAAAAAAGACATGGAGCTACTACACTGACCCAAACAAGAGATAAAGAGAGGGAGGCTGAATAAAGCACACTTACCCTATTATATCCAGGTTAGAATGAGGCAGTAGAACTTTTAGTTTATAGTAGGACGATTTCTTATCTTCATGTTCAGGCACAAAGAAATGGAAGTGAATATGATCTGGGAATCTGAAAACAAAGGAAGAAAAAACTAAATTCGTCGGTGTAGTTTTCATCATCCATCCCCACGCCCCCACCCCCCAAAATTAAAAACCCATGCCTTTTCTAATTTAAACGTGTTGGATGTTGAGCATGCCTAAAAGTAGAGAAGCTCCACAAAAGAACTGACTAAGATTTTGCGAAAAACTGTTTTCAGTCAATCTAGTATCAATTCTCTATGACTTGTCAAATTTCTGGTCAAGAAAGCTACTGAGAAAGAAAGGACCTTGCAAAATAACCTAGAATCAGTTGGTACATATGCTCTCCAAGCTCATGTACCAAGAAGCAACCCTCCAAAGTTGCCTAAAGTTGGAAAAGTCTAGACGATCAAGCAAGATAATAAGGTATTATTGTTTTAAGATTTATCTCCTAAAGCAAATGAGATCATTTCCTTTCATATTGATACAGGTAAAGCATTTCCTCATACAGTTAATTTGAATTCACAGGCATAAATTTCATTCCATTACTCAAGTTCCAGAGTCGAGGTACAATGCATAAAGCAAAATTATCCCAAAAGATCTAAACACTACCGACTTTAATCAAGGTATAAAATATATGTGTCGTAAAAATTGAACCACATTTTATTTGAAGAAAACCTTGAGTTAGATAGAGTAGAGTTGACAAGCACTGCAAGCGCTCGAAGATCCAAACAATCCATCCATGAGACAACATCTATCCTTTCCGTTTCCGCATTTTTCTTGCAACCAAAAAAAAAAACTTTTGAATCCCGTGAACATCAAAACTTCAAATTTTACAGAATCAAACCCTAAATACCAAAAAACTTACAGAATTTGCCGTCCGACCGGGATCGAGAGGCATTCAATTGCGGGGGTCGTTCGGATCGCGAACGTGAGTCACCGGCAAGAACTGGAGGGGTTGACCGTTCGTCGGTGGAGAGTAGATCTGGAGATTGATGGAGTTTGAATTTGATCAGAGGCGGACGTCATTGGGTTTTGACTTTTTTTTATTAGAGTTGGATTTGGTTTGCTAGGGTTTTTTTTTTTTTTTTTCCTTTGTGGTTGGCGGGAGGGGAGGCTCTGAGTTCAGACCGTTGACATATGACAGCCAGATTGGATGGCGTGTGGGTCCCAGTGTCAGTGTCGCGGTAAATTTAATGCTTACTAGGATTAGTGCTATTTTTTTATGTTAGGTATTGAGCACTGAGATTAGTGAGGGAACTCCCCAGCTTAATTCGGTCCGATTCCACTACTTAAATTGCCTAATTGCTTTTAGCGTGGCGGGTCGGCCTTCAGGTCAGCAAACGCGCTTTTGGGTCCCAGAAGATGTGGTCACCGCCCGGGACTAAGCAACCACTCACCACTAACCCGGTTGTTCAACCCGACTTCCAAATGGCAGTTTTTGTGAACATTTTGCACTAATATTTTGCACCGTCAATTCTTTCAAGAATCTTTCATCTATGTACACAAATTAATAAGTTAAATCATAGGTGAGAATTGATTAGTTTGAAGCTAAATCAATTCTTTCAAGGATCTTTCATATATATTTTTGCAATGACAAAATTGAGTTTGTATTATCACTAAGAATAAATGCTAACTAGCTTTAACAAATCAAGTTTTTTCCCATTTTTTGAGATTGAAGACTTTTGATTATAAAAGAGTTTCTCAAGAGCGCGCTCATAATGCATTAGTAATTGTTAAAATCTGTCAATATTTGTCTTCTTCTTTCACTAGTTTATCTTCGCTAATTTAAATATTTCTCAAACAAATTGGGATTAAAAGTGTCACAATTTCATTCAAAATTATAGAATTACTTAGGAAAAAATATTGTAATTTAATAAATTAAGCTATATTATCAAACAACTATAAATCTTAAAGAGAACAGATAAATGAGAAGAAAACTACTGATTTAAGATATTAAAATTTTCGGTTCACAATCATAAATATTATAAGTTAATACCGAAGTTGGTAAAGAAAGATTTATTTTACACGAAATTTTAGGTTTAAGTTCTGATTACGGTCTTTTTGTATTTAATTTCAAAAAAATATATAAATGCATGGATATAATTGACCAATTTATGCAAATATTAAATTTTCAGAGACACACAATCGAGAGCGAGGTAACTTTACCTCCTGTTATCTGGGATCACAACAATAACAAGTCCAAAAATGAGAGAATCAACCATTATTACATCGGATCGCAAATAGGAAAAAGATATCACACAAATCTACTGCTCTGCCGACGGCGCTCAGTCTTCACTTCACAATCGACTCTTCTTTTTCCTCTTTCGTCTCCTTCTCTGCACTCAGGCTACTCAGCCCCGATCTAAACCCTAAGAGAGAAGGGAAATGGCGGGAGCTTCGGCAGCTCTAAACCCTAGCCTCTTGAAGGGAATCGTACTTCTAATGGGCCTCGGATTGGCCGCTTACATCGTCGTTCCCCCTCTCTATTGGCACCTTGCTGAAGCCCTAGTGCGAACTTCGTCGTCGTGTCCCCCTTGCTCTTGTGATTGCTCGTCGCAGCCTCTGCTCTCGCTTCCCGAAGGTAATCTCTCTCTAGTTTCAGTTAGATCTCTTTCAGATCTGGTAGATCTTGTACCATAAAGTTACTCTCTTTCGTGATCTTGATTGGGCCTGTTGACTGATACTGGGTTTTTGGTGCGTTTTGTCTGCAGAATTGAGCAATGTCTCGTTTGCAGGTCAGTAGATTTGCTTGCTTTTGTTAAAGTTTTCGATTTTTATTGTAAATTGCAAATAGGAAATGTCTGATTTTTAGATGCTTAGCAGATATATCACTTCGTAAGTGACAGCATAATTTTTTTAAAGGACAGTTGTATTTGTTTCTGCGCATGTCCAGTAATTTGGATCAGGAGAGAAAACCAGCAATGATAAATTTATTTCTTATTAATTTTTATATGAATTTTATTCTTGTTTCATGAGATGGCCACTGTTTGATATTATTAAAAATATGTACTTGTTCATTTTCTTGTGGCTTCTCTTCAAATGGTGTTTTAATAATCAATTCTCACCTATGATTTGTGGATGCAAACATGAACATCATCACGTTGTAACTTGAAAGTTAGGCATTTGGCACAGATGATATTCAAGATTAGGGCACAAAGACATGAATATGTTCATTTCCAAATACGTCCCTGTTGAACTCATATACTCATATACACTGGAAATTTGTGTACCTATATGAAAGATCCTTGAAAGAATAAATTTATGAACATGAAAATATCGTTTTACAAAATTTCACTTAAAAGAGGGCACAAACTGCTTCATGTCATTTTTTATGCATAATCTTTAAAGAAATAAAGGTTAGTAGCAATTGGTTTGACATGGTCGGATATATGTTATGTCGCACGCGGATGGACCCGCCAATTATTAACAGGAACAAGTGTCCTACATATCATAGGTGCTCACCTCAATCAACATCTTGGCTACCTTTTCTAGGACACATTTCTTCCTAATTTGACTTTTGTCATTGCATAAAACTGCATTTAATAGTGCTCTTGACTAAAACTGGCTAATGGTGTTAGCGACCTGAATGAAATGGACAGAATTTTGATCAAATGAACATGTAATACTAAAGATGCTTAATTAAATACAAAAGAAAGAATATGGTAGTGTCTATATTAGTTCGAAATAGCTAGGTAACTCATTCTTGTTGCAGTAAAAAGGATAAGAAAGGGATTAGTGGAAGATTGAAGGCTGAAATGAGTTGTTGGTGAGGGTTGGGATTTGTTGGAGTAGGTTGGTTCTGCACAATAGCAGGCATGTAGGGGGTAAGTAGGGGTGTGGTGTCGTAATGGGGATCCATGAGGAGAGTGAAATTTAGATGTGAACATGTCGCTAAGATTTCCTTTGCTTGATTGGTGTGATTTGATATTAATGACTATGCTTGATTACAACGACTCCACTCGTAAGTTGTAATGTTATTCATGGTAAATTTTGAGAAATTATTAGAGAGGGATCCTCTTTCACAGCTTTATGAGTGCTGGAACGATAATGCAATGAGGCCATCCCAAGATGCAAATACATAATTTCTCATTCTATGAAATAATGTTGAGACATAGACACGGGATACAAACACAACAAGACATGAATATGCATGGTAAATTTTGAGATATTATTAGAGAGGGATCCTATTTCACAGCTTTGTGAGTTCATAGTGGAACGATAATGCAATGAGTCCACCCCAAGATGCAAATAAATAATCTTCTGATTCTGTGAAATAATGTTGGTGTATAATAGCTTGATACTTGGATGTCCATGAGAAATATTCTCGTTTCCTCATTAAAAAGGGTGGACAACTATGTTGCATAAAAGACACGGGACACAAGCACAACAAGACATGAATATGTGGATAAACAAAATCTTAAACCTAGATACAGATACGTTGTGACAATAAAATAATATTATATATAAATATATATCAATAATTAGGATCAGGTTCATAATATCAAATCATATGAATGCAATTTCATACAAATTATAAATCGAAAATCATATAAATCATGAGAACTAAACACTATCCAACATGAATCCAACTGTCTCCAAGCTAGTCCAAGGTCGGACGCGTGCTGGATGTGTTGGATATATAAGCATCAAGTATCTTCCATGTGTTGGTGCGAGTATGTCTCGGACATGGACACTACAACATCCAACACATGTTGTTACAACATAGTTAGACAACCTTTTGATGCAGAACTAAACCACAGAACTAGGATGCAATGCTGAGGAGTAATCAGACAAGAGGATGAAATGCAATTTAGGTTTCTAATTTTTCAGGACAGTAATCATGTCCTGAATTTATCTCCTTTCTATTGGAAAATTTATGATATTACTGACGAGTAGAGTTGGATCTAGTTATGATGTCTTCTTAGCAAATACGCTTGGTTTTATATGACATTTGCTGCAACAATAGTCCAGTTAAAAGAAAAATAAAAATAAAAAATAATTGTCGGAGCAAAAATACTGGCTTACTGGTGGTTTAGGACAAAAAAGCAAAAAATCAATTACAGTACCAGGGAAAGAATCGTAATCTCTTCATGCAGACCACTGACTGTTACTCTATCAAACCCATTAGAAAATATTTCTGATAATTTATCTGATAGATGTGCATGATGCATTTTCTCTTGTCAACGGAAAGAAAATATTTACATGACTTATAATTGAGTGGAAAATATCCTCTCAAAACTAATCTCCATGGTTGTAGGAGAAAAAAAACTGGGGGGGCGTGTAAGAAGCATGTATTAAATGTTACTTTATGGACTTTTATACTCAATTATATCTATTACAGATGATCCCAATTGAACTAAATAGCTAAGGTGTAGCCATAGGAAAGAATGAATCTGTATAGTTTCAATTTCCTGGAGGAATTGCGATCCACTATCTTCATATATCTTTCAGTGACTGCGATCTTTGCTAAGTGAGTCCTAAACTTTTGTTGACAATACGTTGCCATAGAATATCAATGTTAGGTTGATAGTCGATTAGAAATTTTCATCATATCATCACAGAACCCTTTTAATACCTAGTTGTAATCCATATTTGACCCCATTTTCATGAGAAAAGGTTTGGTTGATGATGGAAAAACAGGGATATTGCAAGGTGGTGTTTAACAATTTCATCTCAGTTTCTATGGCATATATCAGGCGTTTATGAGCTTCATGAAAGTCGAATAAATTTTCTATGGTCGAACCCCCTTATTTTTTTGGGAAAAAGGCCGAGAGATGATGAAAATGATAGATCATGACACAGTACCTTTAGATATCTCAATTTCAGTACCTTTTGAAGAACTCTCCATCAACGAGGTTGAAGCCCTTGTCTCTACAATAACTGATCAGCTCCATCTCACAACTTTACTAGGTTTGAGGATTTTTATGATTTAGTTTTGTTTATTGGTAAATACACTGCATGTGCTTCAATTTCAAGAGGAGACAAGTATGAACATGAATGTCAATCAATCCAAAAAAATTGATATCTTTTTTTGTGATGAAGATATAGGATATGAATCAAGATAATTTGCATTATGTTAGAAATGGTGTTGAATGCTGAGGGAATCCTTCCATCTTGTACTCTATATGTAATCACGTGTATGATAATTCAAATTTCTAGATCTATATAAGAAAACTACAGTTGTATTTGAATCTGAGGCTCACAACTTGTATGAATCTGATATGTCCGAATCTGCTAGCATATGAGTGTATTGTGATTCACCCACTTTTGAAGACATAAAGTCCTTTTCATTTTCATTCCTGGACTTTTGCATAGGCCAGATTGGTGCATAACAGTCAATAAAAGGTCATTGTATTAAAGAGCTTTTTATGTACCACAATTCTTACACAATATCTGAATGATTTTCTTGTAGATTGTGCAAAGCATGACCCAGAGGTGAGTGAAGACATGGAAAAGAACTTTACAGATCTTCTTGCGGAAGAACTGAAGTTAAGGGAAGCAGAGGCAGCAGAAGCCCAACGACGCGCTGATGTGACACTGCTTGAGGCCAAGAAGTTGGCGTCTCAGTATCAAAAGGAGGCTGACAAGTGCAACTCAGGTATGGATACCTGTGAAGAAGCAAGGGAACGAGCAGAGGCTGCATTGCTAGAACAGAAGAAGCTGTCTGCAATGTGGGAGAATAGAGCTAAGCAAAGAGGGTGGAAACCTGGCAATACTAAATCTCGTTCTTAAAAAAGATGATTACTGGTTATTGCATAATACAGGCACAGAGTCTCCTTTGATACTTTGAATTCGACTCTGGTTTGAGGTATCAAGTGGAGTTCTTATCGTGGTTGCTCCTCGAAGAGGGCACCATTGCTGACAGCATGTCACACTGAGAGTTGAAAGTTATATCCTCTTTTGCTTTGTTATGTTAGTGCAGCAGTCTGTTATTTGGTCTTTAAATGCAAGATTGGTTGTGCAAAAATTATGTAACCCATTACTATACTATTATATTTGTTGTGTTAGAGAATATAAGCCTGTCTAATTTTAGGCATGGAAAAGATCCCCATTTGATCTCTTGGTGCTGTCAATGCTATGTGAGGAACTTGGTGGTTCGACAAATTTAGAGCTCTTTCATATCTGTTCTGGTTCGTAGTTTCTTGTGTACAACTTGCAGCATTGCATCTATCTCATAAAAGACAACATTGAAGACCTGGAAAGATTCTGCTGGAGCTGGGTAAGCTGTGAGTCTGTTTGAAGGGCTCCAAACTGTATATTTCTGGTGCCAATATTTTATATCAGTTCTTGTTTCCTTTAAAGTGACGAGTTCAATCTTAGGCAAGAGAACTATTGTCATTCTGTGGAAAAGAACTGAACCTATATGGTCTTCTATATACCAGACTTTTATTCTCCCCAAAATGTGGGCAAAATTAGTAGAAAGAGGAAAAGTAAAGAAAAGCGAATGAGGTTCAAAAGTTCCACCAAATGCTAACTGACGCAGCTGTATGAAATCGACTGCTGACGTCGAGCCCCTTCCTCATTGTCTTTTAAGGCTGCTTGTGTCGAGCCTCTTTAGCATTGCCTCTATCGCAGCCAACAACTTGAGAACGGACCGATGTGCTTCCATTGTTCCATATT
Organism: Agave tequilana; assembly: GCA_038442645.1. Taxonomy (NCBI): domain Eukaryota; kingdom Viridiplantae; phylum Streptophyta; class Magnoliopsida; order Asparagales; family Asparagaceae; genus Agave; species Agave tequilana. Next base: position 19,991 of record JAVJIF010021512.1, read on the forward strand.
CAGTCTCCATGGCCAGAACCAATTAAAGATTGTTCGTAGAGGCCTCTCGCTATTAGCTGCAAAATGTGAATGGAAATTGGCTGCAAAGGATGTCTAATGGATCTCCAAGGACTTCACATATATAAACAGGTACAAGAGGGGGAAACTTCCAGTTACACTCTCTCATTACTCATGAATCTTGGGTGCTTACAGGATCAAAAAATGGTGAATGAATACAAACAGTGTTGCTGAGAAGAATCATTCCAATCGAACGGTCAATAAATGGTACATGAATATGGCATTTTTGCTGGAAAAAGAAAAGAGCAGTAGCGCATTCCAATCTATGCCTGATCTGATATCAATGTTAGTAGTTGTCTGTCTCTTGGTTCTTGCTCGTGTGCGGGATTTTTGGCAACTTGAAGCTGTTGGTTCTTCTCTGTAGGGCAATGGATGAGTTAAAATGACATCACGGAGAAGTGTCAATTCAATTGCAAACCTTCCCTACAACAGAAAAAATCAAACAACTTGCTTCTGTGGAAACTGATGTACTGGTAAAAATCCTAAAACTCTTTGACTATTTCATGTATCATTCCACGAAACATTGGTCTCTAAATGGTTTGTTTGTGCTTTACTCGCTATTAAGTACCTTAACTTTTATTTTGTGTTCACATATCTCCATGTTTAGCAAATTTCTGAGTACTCCTTGCCAGGACAGTATGACAGACCAACTATTTATTCAGAAGCTTCAACGTTTAGGACGTCCACGCTCCAGCTGAGAAATGCAATTTTGGTGCACTGGCATACGACAAAAGCTCACTGCTAGTCTGGAGTTTCTTTCTGCAAATGGTAAATAATAAACTCTCAATTCCATGCTAATTTTGTCTCCTAGAAACACGGTTAACCTAAATATTTCCTGGTTTAAAAACCTATAGGTCATGCAGTTTAAACTCATCATTAAATTAAATCCCTCAAATCAATATCAGATATTGAGATTGCCATCATGCATTGGCGGTGCACATCTTTTCTTTGACTGTGCGCCCTCGTGCATTCAAGATATTAGTATACCATAAACTCTGGCATGAGCATATATGCCCATGACTTGGATATATGTCTACAGCTAGCAAACAAGAGAATGTAAGAAGGCACCAATATGTTACATAAGGTTTTTAGCTTATAGACTACCTATTTTGAGAAACTACACGTTTCACCTTGTATTTTCAGGATATTTGTAGATAATACCATTGTATCAGCTAACGGTTAAGGTGAATTGATCTAATGATAGAATCTAAGGAACCAAAATCATGTTTCACTAAATTTTTGCAAAGTATAGAACAATACTGACGTCAATTCACATCAGCAAGCGCATGGCCGTTGTTACTTGCTAAACCTAGCACTATTGTGGAAAATCTCAGGGCATGAGTTTGCAGACACCTTGTTGTGCGCGGGAGACAACAACCAATAGAGGATCCAATCGATCTCAATCACAGAAACAATGAAATCAAATCCACGAAGAACAAACCAATCGCAAGAACAGGATCTAACGAGGTTCGGCCAACGTGCCTACGTCCTCGGGGCAATCAAATGGAGAGATTTGTATTAGGGAAGATGATTACAATGGCTTTTTGCCTCTTTGAATACAAGAGAACCCTAAGCCTTCACTTTTCGTAGGTTTTCCAGGTTAGAAACCCTAGAAAACAACCCAGCAGCTTTTATACTCGCTGCTCCGCATTTTGCGGAGCAGCAGGTTTTTGCCCAAACCCGATGATCGGTCGACCGGACCGGTCGACCGATACTCACTGAGAGACTTGATCTCTCCAGGCCGGTCGACCGAGCCGGTCGACCGATTCTCGCCGTGAGTTTGGTTCCTCATGTCGGTCGACCGTTCCGGTCGACCGAAACTTCCTGAGAGTTGGCTCCTTCAGAGCGGTCGACCGTCCCGGTCGACCGCCTGACCCCTGTGCACGTTGTGCACGTCGGTCGACCGGTCCGGTCGACCGACCTTCTGCCAGTTCTGCTGCTGCTGTTTTCTGTCGTTTCTTCCATCGTCTCTTGTCGCCGACTTCTTCGACGATCCCTTGATGGTCCGGGTCAACTTCCTCAGTAAAATCTCTCTCTCCAACAATTCTCCACCTCGGCGAAGATTCCAAATCTGAGCCGACATCTAACGAACCCCAGTCTATTACCTGGCGAAATCGACACACGATCTCGGCGAAATCGACACACGATCTCGGCTTGCGCGCACCGGCGAAATCGACACACGATCTCGGCGAAATCGACACACGATCTCGGCTTGGAATCTTTGGCTCAGCTATCCACTGGAATGCACCACATATGCCTTCCCTATACTTCACCTTAGGAGAATTTCTACGCTTGCCGATCATCAACCATGGCTCCTTCTTCGCAACTTCCCGACCTCATGAAGACTTCCACATGAGTCAACACTGACTCTCCAATTGACCAGCTCTATCTAGTCTACCTGTCTTCCACTGACGGTCCAAACAAGTCTGCAAAGAGCACACCAAATATCATCGGTTTCAACTGGATGCACACCACTCCTTATGCAAGCTCCACATCTCCTCTCCGGAAGATAAAACTGTTCTTCGAGATCACAACTCTTCACCTCTACGTGAAGACCAACTGGTCACACCACTTCACCGCTACATGAAGTCTCTTCACCTCTGCATGAAGTCTCTTCAACTCTACGTGAAGCTCCATTGACCATACTTCTTCACCTCTACGTGAAGCTCCAAACAACTTCTCGAGAACCCAGACATAGCTTCATAAGAGTTGCATCACCAATGGCTGCGCCTTTACGGCTGCCTACGTACCTTTGCCCAAAGGATCAAGTCAACCGTAGTTCATTAAAATGAGCTTCATCAAGTTCGAATATTGATTCCTGTTCCTGCAGCAGTGAACCTGTCAGACTGAGTCATATGAATCTTCCCCTGACCATCATGGAGAGCAACGGCCTTCAACTTGAGCTTGTCGCGTTTACAAGCTTGAGATTCATCCTTCTTTAACCACGAACGTGGTTTCCCCTTGGTTCCAATGGCTGCACTCAACTCGACATCCTTTGCAATGTCGTCAACCTGTTCAGCATCACTCTTGTAACTATGATCTCCACCCGGTGTCACCACCGATGAAGTCTCCTTTGATGCCGAACCACCTGGAGATGATGGAGTAGCATCGACCTCCACCCGCTGCGATCCTCCCTTGGTCTTCGTCCTCTCCACCTACTGAGAGACGATGGACTTCAACTCTGAAGCCTCTCCAAATGTGACATTCCTGCTCATAACTATCCTTTTGTCCTTGGGATCTCACAACCTATAGCTGTTCTTCTTGACGCCCAAATAGACAAACCTCCTTGCTTGCGGATTCACCTTGCCATTCTTGGCACTGAAGTAAGCCGGACTTCCAAATTCCCGCAGCAAACCATGATATTGAGCTGTTTTCCAGACCAATGTTCCAATGGAGCTTTACCTCCTATCGCAGTCTTTTGATTCTTGAGATGGCTAGTATACTCTATCGCCTCAGCCCAAAGCGACTTGTCCAATCCTGCATTAGACAATAGTTTTCGAACCTCCTCCAGCAAGGGACGGACCACATCCTTAGCCAACTCATCTATACCTGTTGAGAAGTGTGTAGCAATTCCTGTGTTCTGGCCAAACTGTAGGAATTGGTCAATGTTATTTCCAACATTGCCAATATGAAGCTCCTTTATCCTCCTACCTGTCTGCCTCTCCATTTTTCCGCTCCACTTCCTCAACACATCTAGGGCTTCACCCCTTTGTCTTATCGGATATATCCAAACTTGTCTAGATGAACAATCAATAACCGAGACAAAGTACCTGTGACCTCCAAGCGATGCCGTCTTAGCAGGTCCCCATACACTCACGTGAACACGATCAAGAAGACCTTCATAGTGGTGAGAACTGGTGCTGAAACTCACCTTCTTCTTGTCCAGAACCCTGTGTCCACCTTCTGACTTGCAGGTAGCAGCACCTTCTACTGATTCCATCTTTGCAGGAGCTCGCAAAGATTCTTCTTCTTGTCCGGCTTTTTCCTGCCAGATCCCCAGGCCAACCTCATCTGTTGTACTCGAAGTCTCCACCTGATCTGTATTCGTACTACCCTTCAAGTAGTATAGATTTCCTCGGCGGACACCCTTCATCACAACCATCGAGCCCTTGATCATCCTGAGATCGCCATCTCGAATCGATATCATCATGCCCGATGCTTCCAAAGTTCCCAAAGAGATTAAACTTCTCTTCATCTGAGGTACATACCTCACACCTGTCAGCTCTCTAACTGTCCCATCAAACATTCTGATTGGGATTGTACCAACACCCTCCATGCTACATGAGTGATCATCACCCATCACAACCGAGCAACCTTCCAGCTTCTCAAAACTGGTGAACCAGCCCCTGTTAGGACATGCATGGTATGTTGTACCTGAATCCAGAATCCCTCATCTTTACATGAGTTATCAACACTGGGAGTACTGACTGAAAAAGAGAATCCCGACGAGTCCGAATCTGCCCCATCTGTCTGTGAACTACTCCTCTGAGTCTTCGTCACCTTTGATAGATTTGCTTCAGCATTCGACTCCTTCTTCCCCTTAAACTTTGGGCAATCTACCTTCCAGTGCCCAATTTCTCTACAGAAAATGCACTTATTTCTTTTGAGGTCCTTGAACCCTGGCCTGGATTTCGATCTTCCTCCAATCTCTCTGCCCTTCCTTGATGAATTTCTGCCCCTTACTTCCAACACCTCTGCCACTGAGCTTGACTGAGAAGACTGTCTTTCCTTCTTCCTTGTTTCATAACTCATCAATGCAGAAGACACCTCATGGTAGTCCAATGTCTGCCTACCATTGATAAACGTCATAGTAAATGTCTCATACTCCTCCGGTGGGAGTGAATTCAGGAGAATGACTGCCTTGTCTTCCTCTCCTACCACGACATCCACGTTTATCAGGTCCATAAGGAGCTTTGTGTATCGGTTTATGTGCTCATTTACTGTGCATCCCTTCTTCATTCTGAAGCTATACAGCTTACTCTTAAGCTGTAATCTTGACTCCACACTTTTGGTCAAGTACTTCTTCTCTAGGGTTTCCCACAGATTCTTTGCACTCGTCTCATGTTGCACAAGGTATTTGATGTTTTGTGTCAAGCATGAACGAATCAAGCCACATGCCGACCTATTCATCTTTGCCCATTCCTCATCGGTAGTAGTGTTCTTCTTCCTCTCCAATAGGAGAGTATCCTCCAGATTAGATGCGTTCAACGCATCCATCACCTCACACCTCCACATCCCAAAATTGTTAGTGCCATTGAACTTAACAACTTCGATTCTAGGGTGAGTATTCATTGTTCTAACAGATGCAACTTCCTCTGCCATTGAGATTCTTTCCTTGACCCTCTAACTATGCGGAAGATCAAATAACTTGAAAAAATAGATCTATTTTCGAGATAAAAATGTGATTTTTACCTCTCCCGTGAAACCTAGCTCGAGTTTCTCACCAGATCTGCTTCACCACCGATCCAAAAAACCTTCCTTGAGTCCTCCGGAGATCGACACACGATCCCTCGAACACCCAATACCTCAGATCTGAGATCGACACACGATCTCCACCGGATCCGATCTCGAGGCCTCCGGATCTTCAGAAATCCCAAAGAGCAACCTAGAGGCTCTGATACCACTTGTTGTGCGCGGGAGACAACACCAATAGAGGATCCAATCAATCTCAATCACAGAAACAATGAAATCAAATCCACGAAGAACAAACCAATCGCAAGAACAGGATCTAACGAGGTTCGGCCAACGTACCTACGTCCTCGGGGCAATCAAATGGAGAGATTTGTATTAGGGAAGATGATTACAATGGCTTTTTGCCTCTTTGAATACAAGAGAACCCTAAGCCTTCACTTTTCGCAGGTTTTCCAAGTTAGAAACCCTAGAAAACAACCCAGCAGCTTTTATACTCGCTGCTTCCCATTTTGCGGAGCAGCAGGTTTTTGCCCAAACCCGATGATCGGTCGACCGGACTCACTGAGAGACTTGATCTCTCCAGGCCGGTCGACCGAGCCGGTCGACCGATTCTCGCCGTGAGTTTGGTTCCTCATGTCGGTCGACCGTTCCGGTCGACCGAAACTTCCTGAGAGTTGGCTCCTTCAGAGCGGTCGACCGTCCCGGTCGACCGCCTGACCCCTGTGCACATTGTGCACGTCGGTCGACCGGTCCGGTCGACCGACCTTCTGCCAGTTTTCTGCTGCTGCTGTTTTCTGCCGTTTCTTCCATCGTCTCTTGTCGCCGACTTCTTCGACGATCCCTTGATGGTCCGGGTCAACTTCCTCAGTAAAATCTCTCTCTCTCCAACACACCACACCTTATGATAGATAAACTGAGCATATTTTATTCTGTTGATCGCAGAAATTAAGTGTACCATATTTCATTAAAATTTGTTAACAATTTAATATCCATTAGCTGTTGGCTAATGAACTGCAGGAAAATACGCAGAGAAGTAAAGAGAAATATGCAATTTCTCAAAAATATAAGAAAATATATTCTAAAGCCCTCTTACATAAATGAAGTTGTATAACAAGAGGAAAATGATGCTTTTCTACTTAAACAAGATAAGCGGTACTTTATAAGCACGGGTTTCTGACATCAGACCTGAAATCCCTACTTTCAGAAGGAGAAAAACAATAAATATTTTTGAGATACGTACAAGACTAAAAGAGGAACGAGATATAATCATGTCCTTGCCATGTCAGCCATCTTTGGGGGGCCAGTTAGTGACCTGGCATATGCTAATGGTAGGGAAACCAGTTTCTTTGCCTTTCCTATATACGCACGCTTAGTGAAGTTGTTATAATCATTTGCTTCAATAGCATCTAAGATCTGCCGATATAGAAGTAGTGACGCCAAAACCTGTACAAATCAATTCCAATAGTAACAAGGTAACGTATGAAATAACAAGATTATTGTGAAACATCATGTGAAAGAGATGAAAACGTTTAAAATTCTTATTAAAATTAACCAGAGGTTCATGCAAATTTAATTTCTGGCATATATATTTTTCAATCTTATGAAGTAGTAAGAACTGAATAGTTAAGTAGTCTAACTGAAGTAACGCGCTTTCTTGCAACGGGAGGTATCCTAGGTTCAGGACAGGCTACCAAACAAGTTTAAAGGAATTTAAAAAGAAAAAAGTGTTTTGGGGAGAGGGTGGGGGTTATTCTCCTTGTGCATTCAAGAAACAGGCAACTGAAAGTATAATTTTCATACCGGCCATCTGCTAGCTGAATTTAGCTCGGCAATGCCCTCTTCAGCATCATCGAAGAACAGTCTTGCGCGTTTGATCTGACCCTTCATGAAAGTCCTCCACTTGTCAGTCACTTTTCCTCGAAAGATATCCTTCTCTGATAGACCGGCTAGTGCCAGCTCGTCCAGTGGAAGGTATATTCTACCCCTTCGAGAACTGCACATATGAAAGACATCATACATCAAAGTAAGTCAGGACTCTGAAAACTATTAGACACAGGTTTGACAAAAAAGGCAATAATCTGGAATATTCAATGAGATGAGGACCTGATTAATTATAAAAATCATTGAACAGTGACCATAAGTATAATGGAAAAGAATGTAAAGTTAATAGATGCACAGAGGTCGCAAACTAATACAGATTCCCTAAAGTAAGAAAGAATATAACACTGATACTGGGCTGATTTTCTAAATACCCCGTTAATATTTTGCCTTTCTCCGAGAAAACTCTTTTGAACGTCAAAATATTCCAACACCCACCCGCGCACCCACCCGGCCCACCCTCTGCTTCCTTTGATACTGGACACTGAGCCTGTCACTTGCCGAATGTGTTGCCAGCTTCCTACTGCCAAGGGGGGGCAATTACAGTCATTCTAGCAATATGAAGGTGTGCCCTCTGTTGCTTCCCAACCCCTGCCCCTTGTGGTTGCCATGCATGAAAATCATGGCCTCATCAATCCGCAATCAGACCCTGAACTTGAACTTGAAGCACGTGAGCTTGTGCTGCCGGCTCCTGCAGTCTCCCCACCGCCACAGCTCCAGCTCTCCAACAAAAACAAAGGCAAGAACCCGAGGCTTCTCTTTCGAATCAACTCGCCTTCGCTTCCACCTCCTTTACCGCCGGAGAAAAGACGCAAGGCAAGGAGTACTAGTAGTCTAGTTCTGTTGATGCTGCTTCTGCAGAACATGAGTCGTCAAAACTAATTGCTTCCAAGAAATTAGAAGAGGATAAAGATCCCATATACCAAGAGAGAGCTTGAGCAACATATCATGGCGATGAGTTGTGACATCAATAGTCGACGCCCCCACGCTGCGCTGCCACAAGAAGAGAAGGCCTCTTTGTGAGAGGTGCCGCTTCCCCGGGTTTGATCTACCCACGCCTTTCTTTCTGTAGATCGATATGAATTAATGTCGTCTAAATATTCGAACAAGGCGCTCTAATTCGAAGAAAAGGCGGGGGCAGCCGGAGCTCATAAAAGAGAGCAGACAGAGATCACACTAATGGTGTTTTGGATAAAAGATGTGTGAATCATTTTGTTCTAGTGTTCTGTATTTCTTGTAATTGGATTAGGTGGAGGAACGACTAATCGAAAGCTCGAACTGTTGGAACTTGAATTAAACAGCAAACGGATTCGATTTATAATAATTATTCTTAGAACAAATAAGATTAAAAATTATAAATTTATTATAAATCAAACCTTAAAAATATAGATTTAATCTTCATGAAAATTCAAAGATATAAGAAAATAAAATAGTAAAAACGGAAGCTTATCTTCATCCGTGATTAAATTTCTTGAATTGTTCCTTTCTCTCTGATTGAAGTGATCGCAAAGAGGAGAAGATCAAACGTTCTTTTGGGGATCATGATCCTTAAATAATAACTGAGTTATTCTTTTTTTCAATTTGACCCTTCATCGAATTAATAATTATATAACTATTTCTGCACATTAAATCCATAACAATTTAATACCCATTAGCCTAATTATTAATTTTATTAAATCACAATTAATTTGGGCTATACTTTAATATAACCATACACATTAAATTCACATATTTGAGCTCATACATGTTGAAAATTATTTCCAATACGAACGTCACAAAAACACTTCTTCTCCGTGCTTGAAGTTGACATTTCGAAGAGGAGGATGAGATGGGTTTGGTTTAGTTGTGCTCCGCAGGAGGAAAATGAAAGAGGGAGGCGGGTGTGGAGTCTGGAGTTTTCAACTTAAATCAAATAAACACGTGCAATACACATGTAACTAAGGATAATTTCACTATAAAAAATGCACGTGAAGGATACATGACCACCAGCAAACGACCAGCTAACGGCAGGGGCTTTTTTTTTTTTTTTTTTTTTTTGAGAATATTTGAGAAAGTTTAATTTGATATTTTTGAATTTCAGAAGTTATTTTGTGGGTGGGAAAACGGTCAAAATTCAGCCCGACTACTGCCATAAGATATGGAAACTATTGCAGAGACCAAAGTACATAAATTGAACTTACTCCTCTCCGACATCCCTGAGTATGTTTGTCAGCTGATTAGCAATGCCAAGAGCCAAAGCAGAACTATAAACGCTCGCTGTTGAGGCCTTCGAGTCCGGGGAAATTCCCATCACGGGAACGCTCATTAGCCCCACAGTCCCAGCTACATAATAGCAATACAGATAGAGCTCATCAAAAGTCTTGTATCTCGATTTCTTCAGGTCTAATCTCATTCCATCAATCATGTCCCTGAACGGCTGTATAAAAGAGGAAGGTATTCAAGTTAAAATTTACCTATTACAGGTAAGTTATTTTCTTTATAAATGCATCAAATCATTTTCTTACATATTATGTTCGATATACGAGTACTCGTCGCTGATTACACTTTTGTGCAGATTTGTGTTTGTACCTGAATATCAATGGGGAATCTGGAGACAATATTTGACAGTGCAGCATCATACATATCATATGGGCGTCCTTCAAATAACTCATCGAGCCGTTTCTCCCACCGATCTAGTGCAATGGGAGTTATTTGGGAAGCATTAGGCCCATCCACGAGCTCATCAGTTCGCCTGCACCACACTATAGAAGAACATAAGTGAGTGTTAAGCATTTAAATTCCTTAGATACCTGATAACTTTTTTGAGTAAAACAAACCCAGTACATTTGAAGAAGGATTTTGCAGTAGACATTACAATGAGAAAATACTCCATATACAAGCAGCAGCTTGTTGTGCGCAGATGACAACAACCCCAAGAGGATCCCACGAATCTCCAAGCACAGAACAATCCCAAATAGCACAAAACAATCACCGGAGAAAGAACACACGCAAATAACCAATTTAACGAGGTTCAGCCTTCAACGCCTACGTCCTCGGGGCAATCAGAGAGAGATTTAATTGCTTTGGAAGAAGATTACAATGGCTACCAGCCTCTTTGAATGCAAGAGAGCTCCAGCCTTTTCCTTCTCAAGGATCTTCTACAAGATTCTTAACCCTAGAAAAACAATAGCAGCCCTTAAATACCTAGATTTCGGGAACAGCAGATTTCCGCCCAAACCCGACTGTCGGTCGACCGGCCGGTCGACCGACATCCACCCCCGGTCGACCGGTCGGTCGCCCGAATTTAACAGAGAGTTTGGCACTTACAGTCAGGGAATTGCGGTCGACCGGCCGGTCGACCGCCTCCGAACCCTGTGCATGCTGTGCATGTCGGTCGACCTGGCCGGTCGACCGACCTGCCTGTTTTTCTGCTGCTGCTGCTATTTTCTGCTGTTGTTCCCTTCGTCTTCGTCGTCGACTTTCTCGGCGATCACTCGACGACCCCTCGACGATCCTTATCAACTTTCCCATCAGTAAACTCTCTCTTTCCAACAATTCTCCACCTCGGCGAAGATTTTTCCTAAAATCTGAGCCGATTTCTAACGAATCCCAGTCCATCACCTGGCGAAATCGACACACGATCTCGGCGAAATCGACACACGATCTCGGCTTGCGCGCACCGGTCGAAATCGACACACGATCTCGGCGAAATCGACACACGATCTCTGCTTGGAGTCTGTAGCTCAACTATCCACTGGAAAGCATGATATATGCCTTCCCTGCACTTCACCTTAGGAGAATTTTCATACATGTCGATCACCAATATGGCTTCTACTTCGCAACTTCACGACCTCATGAAGACTTCCTCACGAGCCAACACTGACTCTCCAACTGACTAACTCTATCTAGTCTACCTGTCTTCCACTGACGGTCCACCAAGTCTGTGTAGAGCCCACCAAACATCATCGACTTCAACTGGATGCACACCCCTCCTTATGCAAGCTCAACATCTTCTCACCGGAAGATCACCTGTTCATCGAGATCACAACATCTCACCACTACGTGAGATCCAACTGGCCACAACGCTTCACCTCTACGTGAAACCTCTCCACCTCTACGTGAAGTTCCATCGGCCACACCTCTTCACCTCTACGTGAAGATCCAAACAGCTTCTCGAGAACCCAAATAGCTCCATAAGAGTTGCATCACCAAATGGCTGCGCCTTTACGGCTGCCTACGTACCTTTGCCCAAAAGGATCAAGCCAACCGTAGTTCATTTAGATGAGCTTCATCAAGCTCAAGCACTTGCACCTCTATTTGCAGCAGTGAACATGTCTGACCGAGTCATATGAATCTCTTCCTGACCATCATGGAGAGCAACGGCCTTTAACTTCAGCTTGTCGATATCATAAGCTTGAGATCCATGCTTCTTTAACCACAAACGTGGTTTCACCTTGGTTCCAATGGCTGCAAATAACTCGACATCCTCAACAATGTCGTCATCCTGTTCAGCATCACCCTTGGTATCATGAACTCCACCCGGTGTCACCTCCGCTGAAGTCTCATTTGATGCCGAACTAACTGAAGATGATGGAGTAGCATCAACCTCCAACCGCTGCGATCCTTCCTTGGTCTCCGTCCTCTCCACCTGCTGAGAGACGGTGGACTTCAACACTGAAGTCTCTCCAAAAGTGACATTCCTGCTCATCACGATCTTCTTGTCTTCAGGGTCCCACAACCTATAGCTGTTTCCTTTGACGCCCAAATAGACAAACTTCTTTGCTCGCGGATTCAACTTGCCATTTTTGGCACTGAAGTAGGCCGGACTTCCAAACTCCCGCAGCACATCATGATCTTGAGCATCTTTCCCACACCAATTTTCCAGTGGAGCTTTACCTCCAATCGCAGTCGATCTGTTCATGAGATGGCTAGCATACTCAGTCGCCTCAGTCCAAAACGACCTGTCTAATCCTGCATTAGACAACAACCGTCGAACCTCCTCCAGCAAGGAACGGACTACATCTTTAGCCAACCCATCTGTACCTGTTGTGAAGTGAGTAGCAATACCTGTGTTCTGGCCAAATCGTAAGAATTGGTTCATGTCCCTTCCGACATTACCAATATGAAGCTCCTTTATCTTCCTACCTATCTGCCTCTCCATTCTTCCTCTCCACTTCACTAACACATCTAGGGCTTCACCCCTTTGTCTCATAGGATATATCCAAACCTGCCTAGATGAAGAATCAATAAAAGAGACAAAATACCTGTGACCTCCAAGCAATGCCGTCTTAGCAGGTCCCCATACACTCACGTGAACACTATCAAGAAGACCTTCATTGTGGTGAGTACTGGTGCTGAATCTCACCTTCTTCTTGTCCAGAACACTGTGTTCACCTTCTGACTTGCAGGTAGCAGCACCTTCTATTTCCTTCTTTGCAGGAGCTCGCAAAGATTCTTCTTCTTCCTGTCCGACCTTTCCTTACCAGACATCCGGGCCACCAACATCTGATAACTCGAAGTCTCCACCTGATCTGTAATCGTACTACCCTTCAAGTAGTAGAGGTTTCCTTGGCGGACGCCCTTCATCACCACCATCGAGCCCTTGATCATCCTGAGATCGTCATCTCGAACAGATCTCACCATGCCCGATGCTTCCAAAGTGCCAACTGAGATAAGATTCCTTTTGAGATGAGGTACATACCTCACCTCCTTCAACTCTCGAACTATCCCATCATCCATCTTGATGCGAACTGTACCCATCCCTTCTATATTACACGGATGGTCATCCCCATGACCGTGTAACATCCATCCAGCCTTTTAAAGCTAGATAACCAGGCCCTATTCGGGCACACATGATAGGTGGCTCCGCTATCCAAGATCCACTCAGCACTATCTGAGTTACTAATAGTAGGGGCAGTAACCGAGAGAGAGAACACTGAAGAGTCATCATCCGATCCATCCGCTTGTGCGAGATTCGCCTCGGTCTTTGACTCCACCTTCTTACCTTTGGCCTTCGAACATTCTGCTTTTCAGTGTCCTAGTTCCTTACACAAGGCACACTGATTCCTTTTCAGATTTCTGAAACCCGGCCTGGACTTAGATCTTCCTCTAACCTCCTTGCCCTTCCTCGATGAACTTCTGCCTCTTACTTCCAGTGCCTCCGCCGATGAGCTTGACTGTGAAGGATGCCTCTCCTTCTTCCTCGTCTCATAACTCGACAGTGCAGACGACACCTCATCATAATCCAAGGTCTGTCTTCCATTGATGAAGGTCAGAGTGAATGTCTCATACTCCTCCGCTGGGAGTGAGTTCAGAAAGATGATCGCCTTATCTTCCTCATCTATCGTGACATCCACGTTTACCAAGTCTGTAAGAAGCTTCGTGTATCGGTTGATGTGCTCATTCACTGTGCTCCCCTTCTTCATCCGAAACTGATACAGCTTACTCTTAAGCTGTAACCTGGACTCAACACTCTTCGTCAGGTATTTCTTCGCAAGGGTTTCCCACAGTTTCTTCGCCGACGTCTCATGTTGTGTAAGATATTTGATGTCTTGCGACAAACATGAACGTATCAAGCCACATGCCGACCTATTCATCTTTGCCCACTCTTCATCAGTGGTCGTGCTCTTCTTCTTCTCCAATAGAAGAGTGTCTTCTAGGTTCGATGCATTCAGCGCATCCATAACCTCACATCTCCACATTCCGAAGTTATTTGTACCGTTGAACTTCACCACGTCGATCCTCGGATGAGGATGCATGGTCTTAACCGAAGTACTTTCCTCTGCCATTGAGATTTCTGATCCTCTATCTATGCGGAAGAACAACCAACTTGAAATAGATCTCTACTCAGATAAAAATTGGATTTTTTACCTGTCCCTTGAAACCCTAGATTGAGTTTCTCACCGGATCTACTCCACCACAGATTCAACGAGCCCTCCTTGCGTCCTTCTGAGATCGACACACGATCTCCTCGAACACCAATACCTCTGATTTGAGATCGACACACGATCTCCTCCAGATCAGATCTCGAGCCCTTCGAATCCTCAGAAATCTCAAGCGCAACCTGAAAGCTCTGATACCACTTGTTGTGCGCAGATGACAACAACCCCAAGAGGATCCCACGAATCTCCAAGCACAGAACAATCCCAAATAGCACAAAACAATCACCGGAGAAAGAACACACGCAAACAACCAATTTAACGAGGTTCGGCCTTCAACGCCTACGTCCTCGGGGCAATCAGAGAGAGATTTAATTGCTTTGGAAGAAGATTACAATGGCTACCAGCCTCTTTGAATGCAAGAGAGCTCCAGCCTTTTTCCTTCTCAAGGATCTTCTACAAGATTCTTAACCCTAGAAAAACAATAGCAGCCCTTAAATACCAGATTTCCGGAACAGCAGATTTCCGCCCAAACCCGACTGTCGGTCGACCGGCCGGTCGACCGACATCCACCCCCGGTCGACCAGTCGGTCGCCCGAATTCGACCGACATCCACCCCCGGCGACCAGTCGGTCGCCCGAATTTAACAGAGAGTTTGGCACTTACAGTCAGGGAATTGCGGTCGACCGGCCGGTCGACCGCCTCCGAACCCTGTGCATGCTGTGCATGTCGTTGACCTGGCCGGTCGACCGACCTGCCTGTTTTTCTGCTGCTGCTGCTATTTCCTACTGTTGTTCCCTTCGTCTTCGTCGTCGACTTTCTCGGCGATCACTAGACGACCCCTCGACGATCCTTATCAACTTCCCCATCAGCAAACTCTCTCTTTCCAACACAGCTATCAGCAGGCATTTAATTTAAATTTAAGGCTCTTTAACCCTTTCATTATGCAAGCAGCATATAGTAAAGTTCCCTTATCATAGTGAGTGTTTTTTTTGTCAACTGGATGATATTTAAACAGGACATACATTTTCTAAAAAACCAATAAATTAGAATAAATCACCAGATGTATCTATCTTAAAGGGAAACATATCATAAATGAAAAAGAGCCATTGACATTTTAATATTTTCTTGTTTTAAGATCAACTAATGGGATTAAGTCGATGTAAATGATACAACGGGACCACCTGTCTTTGGAGTTCATGTACATGGTAGCTTGTTCTACCATACTTTTTGCCAGTTAAACTCATAGCCGATTTAATCCAGTTTATAACATGAAACTGAATCCTAAGTTACAAGGATGAGAGAGGGGAGGTGCAATTTGATCCTGCTTTCCACTGAACTTTGGGTTCTCTTTTAACAAGCTTTGGGTTATGTGACCAGTTCCCGGGTCCATGTACAGATCACTGAGAGATGCTGATATAGAATTCCTCTTTATAAAATTTTATTCTTTTAGCCATCTACTAAAAAATTTCTGATCAATTTTAATTTGTGCTTTTTATTTTTTCCTGAATGAAAATAATTTAATGATCATAATTGTGAATATACATTATGCATTCATCAAAAAAAAAAAAAATTTACATATACGAAGGAACAATCAAACATACCATAGATTGCCCAAACAGCTCTTCGCCTCTCAGGGGTCATGAGCAGTGTTCCTGAAAAACAAAAAAGAATTACCGATTTATCTCTGATCTGCTACTGCGAGAAAGGATTACTTTCAAGTTCTTAAATTATAAGAGAAAAAACAAGCTTTGGCTGTTTTATTTCCATATCACTGTCACTGACACCTACAAATGAAAAACATAAGAAACCTACACATTAATCATACCATTAAAGAAGGAAAAACCAAGAGTCTCGTATTACCAACATATTCCCAAATGAAATAAGGATAGAAATCAATGTATTTTTCATTTAGCATAAATCCTTAAAAAAATTACAAAAACTGATTGATCACACAAGGGGAAGGAGGGAAATCAGTATAAAAGTTTACCTAAGTAGAAAGTCTTGGCATACTCTGCACAGACCTCCCCACATCTATCAAAGGCCTCATCCAACAGATTCCAATTCATTGGAGCCGCGGCCTCATTCTCTTCAACTCTCCTTCTCTGTTCTTGAACCAAAGCAGCTTGCTTAAGCACCACCTCAGAGACAATCTCTTCAGAAGATCTCCATTGGCTCGCGACCAAACTCGATGAAACAGTGAACCCATTTGAGTGAACTGGCACGCAGCCGCATTCTCTCTTGCTCGTCCTCCAACTCTTCTTGTTCTTTCCGATAAACTGATGGATACCCGAGCTTCTGGTGGTTTCTTTGGGTGAGACTGACCAAAGCATCGAACCAAAAGACATCTCCTGCTCCTACTTTCTTTTTTGATGGAATTGGATCAAATACTGCAACCCAACTCTGATTTGGGAAGATGCTCCTAGCTTTAAATATTGGTTCCTGTTCTCAGTTTTTAATGTAGGGTTCTGAGTATTCTGACGCAGATCAACTTTGGTAATCACGTTAAAAAAAAAAATTCGGCCGTTAGAAGATGCTGATGTGGAAGGACCGAGGCCAACCCAGAAAGTCATTTGATTGGTAGCATCCTTTGGACATCTCTAATGTTGGTATGTCTTGAATACAAACAGGAACCTAGCTCATGTTAAAGTTGAAGTTACTGTTTTTTAACTTGCCACGTTTAACTAAATGGTGGTAGCATGATTGATGGCCTACTATTCCATCAAATGAATTGTGATAATTATGAATCTCACACATATTTTTTATTCTTTTTAAATTTATTTTTGCTACATTTAATTTGTAGTTTTGTTTATGATTTTTTGCAGATCTTATAGTCAAGAGCAATTCTGAAGAAAAACTCAAAAAGTTATGAAAAATAGAGTTACAGTAAGAAAATCATTGTTACAGATACTCAAAGATGAATCCAGAGTATGAAACTAGATCTACACATGAAGAAAAAGCAGCAACATAAATTACAAGTCCAATGGTCTTATTCAGACAGTGGATTGGCTATCCATACGACTAATCTAATAAACCGTTGACTAGTCAAAGCCAACGTTGCGCTTTTGCCAGTTGTTCTTCGACTCTAAATCAGAGTGGTATTATATTTCACGACGGATTGGCCGAGAAATATCGCTAATTAGCTGTACCTTTTAGTCGGTTGCTGGTGAGATTTTGCCAGATTCCTGATAGGATTATAATTGTATTTAGAAACTCTAAGTCAGTTGATTAGAATTTCGGAGGTATATATCATTGTTGTAGACTATTGTATTACTATCATGCTTTCTATATTCTAAATTTCAATAAGTATCTTGACTTTTGGGAGAATCATTTGTACTGAAAAAGAAAAAGATCAGAGGGGAAGCAGCAACTAAATTGGTGTTTTCTTTTTCCTTCTATTTTTAATTTTACAATTAATGAGTTTCATGTTTAAAACTATGTTTTGCATCTTCTTTAACATGAGCTAACTCTCTCTAGATAGGGCATTGATGTAAGTATTTTTATAATGAATTAGTACTTTGAAATGTAGTTAGCTATTCTTATTCTAATTCATACTAAGTTTCGTTTCCTGTTTTAGTGTCTATCACTTGACGGTCATAATTATAAAGATGATTAGTTTTGAGACTGATAAGCGATGACTTAGTGTAGCATCATAGGAATTGAAATCACAATCTTACATGCTGAGACTGATAGGAGATATATAAGTTGTACAACCTTATTAGAAAAATCATAAATCTTAATGCTTTTTTAGCTAGTCAATTCGCTAGATTGACAGATTGTGGAGTTTAGACTAAATGATAAAATTAATATTATTCAATAGACAATATTAGTTAAAGTAGGATTTTTTTTGATTGTTAATACGAATAAAATAAATTTTCCAATCAACATATTAATTCAGAGTAAGAATTACTGAAATCAATTGTCCTAGCACTATTCTCATCTTAAGTCAACACTTTAATAGTTTAGAATTTTTAACTTAAGTTACTTTCAACATCAAATCTTCTTTCTTTAAATAAATTTAAATTTAGATCAGTTGGTACTTAATAGAACTGCAATTCTCGTGGGAACGATACTTTACTTCATCATTTTATTACTTGAATGATTGGTGTACTTGCCTATTAACACATCAAGTTTTTGACGTTATTGCTGGAGATTGTTAATTTTTATTAATATCAACAATGTTTAAAGCTGATCTTAATTTGTAGTTTTCTTTTTAAATTTTACATTTGAATATTATATTTTGTAGGTTGCAGGAAGTAGGGCAGCAGAAGAGAACAGCCGATAGCTGATCAGCCATCCCACTTTTGATTCTGGGGTTGCAATTTCAAGAATTGATTCCCATTGACATATATGAAGATCTGAGAACTCTGAACTTCTATCACCAGATTCAGAGAACGAGAGGACTAATAGACGCTTACGGAAGGAGAACAAAGATCATGAAACAACCATAGTGAACAACGAAGAGGAGAAAGCACTGAGAGACTACGTTGTACCATCTCTCACTGTAGCAACATCGTGCATCCGAAAAGCCAACAATTCAAGCCAATAACTTTGAACTCAAGACGGCTGTGATTCAATTGGTACAGAACACATGCTAATTTGAAGGCTTACCTAGCGATGATCCAAACGAGCACATTGCTAATTTTTTAGAGATATGTGATACACAGAAACATAACGGAATATCAATTGAGGCAATAGGTATAACGGTCTCAGATTTCAATCATCTCAAATTATCATAATTTTAAACTTACTCTTAATAATTCAGAAAATCTCTAAAATTTATTTAAATTTTTGACAACATCTCCTCTGAAATATAAAGTCTGCCCTGATACATCACTACATACAAAACATGTCTTAACATTGATCATCAACCCATAAAATAACATCTCACATAATTTAAGGTTTGCTATCGCTTGCCTACATGAATACTCAACTATTACCAGTTGCAACTCATCAATTCTAGAAAATAATCCAACCCAATAAAAAATCAATAAATCGATCTAAAGTCTTAATTTAGAATATATGAACTATACATAACTCTTAACAAGTATCAATACATATCTAACATGATTCTACATCATGACTGCTAAATCTATGCAAAACAAACATGTTCATACAAGTAAGGATTCAAGTATAATAATATCGGCCTTTAATGTCCATTCAGAGTGTTTGACGATACTCCTGTACCATGCTCTTGAAATCATTCGGTTATATCTTTGATTTGCATTGACTTGAAAATATTTAAAGTGAAGGGGTGAGCTCGATGGCTCAGTGAGTAGAGTTAATTTTATTCTTAATTAAACATAATATTAACAGTGCATGGTGTTCATGATATAAAAGATGTGATTATTCATCTAAAATTATAAATGAACATGAATGTCTCAACTAGATTGTCCAATTTCTTTAAGTTGTTAATAAATTCATACTGATGTGTGTATAAGCAATAGATGCCAGTATTTCTATTACGATTCGATGAATTTGTATTCTGATGTCATATCATGGATTTTCTATGTCTACAATATCATACATAGGTAGCACATTTAATACACATAAAATATACACACACATGTACATTACACGCACACATATGTCACCCATACGAGTTCATTCACATGCAATAATTCATCTTAAACTGTCTTAAGAACCAACATA
The DNA here is from genome assembly GCA_038442645.1 of Agave tequilana. Classification (NCBI taxonomy): domain Eukaryota; kingdom Viridiplantae; phylum Streptophyta; class Magnoliopsida; order Asparagales; family Asparagaceae; genus Agave; species Agave tequilana. The sequence goes on from JAVJIF010021512.1 coordinate 39,847, forward strand.
TAAAATATCAATTTTAATATATATAATAGCACCGTCTTCACACTCCACCGGTTCTATATCTGGTCCCTTCCTCTAATAGTATAATATATAATTTATACCTCGTCTTCTCCCTCCTCCGATGTCATACCGTCCCTTTCTTCATAATACATACATACATACATACACACACATACACACACACGCACACGCGCGCGCGCACACACATAAATATCAACATTTCTCAATCTTCCCCCTCCTCCGGTGTCATGCCGGTCCCTTCCTCTAATAAATGTAATAATATTGCACATACATGGTAATAATTCTATCAAGAACTTATAATTAAGTAACACATTCAACTACCACACATACACATCATATTAGTGGTTCCACCCAAGTATGAATCATAGTAAATCAAGCAATTATATCACATTTATAATACCGATCAAGCATAATTTTCATAACAACAATTGTAACAATCATGTTCTTAATAATATAATCTATTATTTAATTCATGTCAATGTCCTTGTATACCACATGCTTAAATTGGAGAGCTTATATATGACTGAGTCCCTGACCAACAAGCACTACTTGAAGCAGGGTCACCTCACCCTTTGCATGAAGGAAGGTACGTCAGTTAAAGACCACTAGATAAACTTAATAAAATTCTTATAGATTTGAAAATATTAATTAGAATAGATGAAGAAGATCAATCTCTCATCGTATTATGTTCATTACCTCCTTCCTTCGAGAATTTTGTTAATAATATGCTCTACAACAGAGAAACACTTTTTTAGAAGATGTCAAGTCAACCTTACACTTTAAGGAGGTAAGTGTAACCCCCACTTTTAGAAGTACGTATCTCAGTACGAGTACTAGATACCATGAAATAGTTGACTTAACCTTCCAGATAGTCAGACAGGGCTTATTTCAGATATTAATTCCCAATTTTTTTTAAGTTTCAAAAACTTTCTGAATTTTTCAGACTTATTTTGAAATTTGAATTTATTGTCGACTAGTATCGCGGATCGAGTCAAAATTTTTAATTTACAAAGATGATGAATTTCAAGAATCTAATTTCACGGCATTGCTTCGGGTAATATTTTCTACTTTTGAGAATTTTTGAGTATTTTTCTGAATTAAAAAAATTAATCAAATTAAAATAATAATATTAATAATATATAAATTGTTTTTCCTTCTTTTCCTTCTCCAATCTCCTCCACCGACTCAACTTCACCGCCTCTCCCTCTCTTATATAAATCTCCTCTCTCTGCCACTCTCTCTCTCTCCCCCCCCCCCCTCTCTTTCTCATTCCTTCTTTCTTCCCCCAACCACCGGCGGCCAGACCGTAGGCAGGCCCAGGCTGCCAGCCCATCCCCTCCTCTTGCTTTTCCTCCTTTTTTCTCTCTCTTCTCCTCCTCCTCCTCTTTTCTCTCTCTTCTCTCCTCTTCTCACTCTCCCTCTTCTCCTCTCTCAGTTCTAGAATATCACTTTTTTGGGTCTCATGCCTCAGTTATCATGTTACATGTTATTAGCATTATTGTTATTGTGTAGTTTAAAATAAAAAATATATCATGGGGATAGGAGAGACCTGACGGTCGACTAGGTCTTATCGGGTGGATGTCCATGGATTCATATTAGTCCCACTATAGGGGATGTGGTAGTGCTGACTACTGCTTGTTATAGCTCATCGAGCTTTTTTTTTTGTTTCCTATTTGCCTTAGCGGACCGGCCTTGGTCTCAACAGCGATGAGATTGTTTAAAGCCATGATCCTAAGTATGCACGGGATACACCCACTTGACCAGAGCTCTTTGACTCTTGAGTTTCAGTTAACATAATAAAATAGTATAAACAATGCTGACAACACGAACGCTTATTATTTGGTCACTCTATAGTTCAGATAATGATAACCGTATATCATGTTCGGATGGGTTCAGATGGGTTCGGCTGGAGTACGAGCTCCAGTATGAAATGTCAGTGGTATGAGACACTGGAAGAGATTGATTAAAATATCAGCCGATACTAATTGTTATTATTATATAAATAAAATGCAATGCTCGATACATGTACATTATTGTCTGATTATATTTGTTACACTTCCTGATTTCTTATCCATTACCATGTTACATGTGTACTTTCCACTTCATGTAGTCTCCATTAACACACTTTTCATGTACACTCACAAATATTATGGCATGATTATTTCTGTCTATTTCTTGTATAAGTGTGCATAATAATAAAGCTACTGTTACTACTAGTTTAAACAATAAATATATATATATATATATATATATATATATATATATATATATATATAATATATATATATATATATATATATATATATATATATATAACTCTCCCCGATTGACATAGTCATTATTTTAATCATGTATGGTAAAATATTGTAAATGTAACATTGTGTAACATACTAGGTATTAATAATGTTATAGTACATATATAATAATTGTAATATATATACCGAATGTTACTATAACTATAATGTATTACTGTTATTTAATCATGTATTATATATTATCGTGATTGTTATAATATTATTGTATACTATTATTACTTCTCTCATTTTACCACTCACTAGATCACTTTCTGACGATCCTGAGGTTGCTTCCTCAGATTGGAGCTTAAGAATCTCGTAGTACCTGATACTTCATGGACTATAATAGGGAACTCGTCATATTATTCATAAGTATCTTTATTATTTTGTCTTTACTTTCTTATTTATTCATATTTTCATATCTATCGTGATCACTGACCACTTTTGCAAGTATTTTTGTAATAATTTAAGTTGGAATTATATCATGTATATAGTATTTATTCCTATACTGAGGCTCAGTGTGTAGATATGGGGTATTTTCCTTACGTATATGCATCGCTGACTCTCGTCGCGTTCCAGCTACAATATATTTTGGGAAGCGGGACGTGACATGATTTTATTAGTATCAGAGCCTAGCTTTACACAAATGTGGGTCACCTAGATTAATATGCAGGCTCTTACCAACAGTACAACAAGTTATCAGATTAGAACTAATTTGCATCTGGGTTTGGGGATTCCAGCTACGAGTACAAAAATATCTCATTCTTTTGAAAGCTCTGTTTGATGAGAAAAATTGAAAGCGTGTAAATTCTTTATTTGACTGTAAAGAAAGTTACAACGAATCAATAGTTTGATTACAAGAGAGAGAAGATATCAAGCCCAAATCTTCCCTTTGTTTAGTGCTGGGCTCTTGATGTGGCGATGCAAAGTGAATCTTGTTTTTCGTTGACTAGGTGAGCGTCACGATCTTCTGAGAATCTTCTCTTTGGACGTTGGACGGAGTAACACAGCTCATGTCCAACAAAATCTCAAAGAGAATTTAAGAACAAACTTGAACTCAGCAAGTTGTTGGAAGAGTTAAACTCTTTTGTATTTCTCTCACTGAACCTTTGATTGCTCAATCTCGTTCGACTTTGCCGATCTAATTTTCCGACCAAGAGAGTCTGATCAAAAGAAAATTTTCGACCCCTCTTCAATAGCAAACTGGGCTATTTATAGGGGTTTCAGGGATAGAAATGTCCCCTAAAAACCCTCCATAATGGGGTTCTCTCTCCTCATTACATGGTCAATAATAGACGCAGTAATAAGGGCAGTTATAACCGAGACACAGGGTTCCTCTATACTTGAAACGCGGGCTTCGAGCCTCGCGTTTAGCCGTTGAGGTAACGCTTGAGCTTCACGTTTGGTTGAAACGCGAGCTTCAAGTTCTGCGTCAAGCTTTGTGTGAGAAGCGGGTTTCGGACTCTGCGTCTTGGTATTGCATAGATAGCTGAGACACAAGTTTCAAGCTTTGCGTTTTGGCCATTGCAGTGAAGCAGAGACGCCGGTTTTGACCCTTGCGTCTTGGTACTGCAGTAATGCTTAGGCGCAATTTTCAAGCTCTGCGTCTTGGTCATTGCAGTGATGTTGAGACGCGGGTTTCGACCCTTGCGTCTTGGTGCTGCACCAGTGGCTATGATTAGTCTTGCGTCTGGATTTTAGACTCTGCTTTCTGATGACTTGTCCTCAGTAATTTTTAGACAGTCTACAAGCTCATTCTTTGACTCCTAGGAATTCTTGATTCTATTAGTCATTTAGAGTGTTTTGATTCCTTTTCGCTTCCTCTTTCTCTTTTTGAGTCCAATTTTCTATCTTTGATTCAAGACACTAGTCACTTAATTCTGAGCTCGAGTATAGATATCAGAGTGGTGCAGTGAAAGCGTGGTAGGCCCATGACCCATAGGTCTCAGGATCATTAAAGTATTTTTCTCCCACGTTAATTTGAGTTACTGCACTCTAACTCTGAAGGGTGACATAAAGATTCGCTCCAGAAAGTACCACACATCACGAGATTTGGTGAGCGACAACATGAGCAAGAATAACTTCACTGATCGAGGAGATAGGCCAGTATAAGAGCATCTGATCAAGTTCGATCCATAAGGTGTATTCTAGATTAATAGTGGGATGAGCATCTTTCTCGGTAGAAGGAAGCAACCAGATCGGACACGGAGAGGTTCCGTCGTTGAGGCCTTCGAGATCATGGAGTTTGAGAAGAGGAAGGAACGGGGGATGCCACAGAAGGTAGTTTCTCTCATCGAGTTTGACATTTAGAAAATGAGTGATGTTGGGATTGGGAGTAACTATAGAAGCAGGTTTTGGATGGAGGTGAGGGAAGATGAAGATGAAAAGGAAATACTCGACATGGTATAAGAGTGACTCTGATACCAAGATAAAAAAGGAGGAAAATAATTATTTGTGTAATGATAAGATGTCACACTCTATGGTTCTTGGTTGTATATATATACATATTGAGTATTAGTTTACACTGATTTAGGAGACATAATATGAAACACTGATTGTGAGAGAGAGAGAGAGAATGAGAAATACATAGTGCATGACGCCCATGTGTTCCTTTTTTCTTGGAGAGATTTTAGGATCTGGATGATTTCATGATGGGTTTCTTTTATATGGATCACATGTTGCATGAGTCTCATGCTTTCTATCTTCATGGGATGGATACTTGATGCATGGGGTAATTTCTTTCACACGGGTCACGCGTTGTCATTGGATGTTTCTAACAGAGATAGATTACATTGAGTGAACCACGTTAAATATTAATATGCTATCTTCTTTGTCCCTGTTAGCTTATAGTTGTTATATGTTTAATCTTTACTTGTATTTGTCATCTCTTATTTTAGAAATCTATTGCTACGACATCTAAGATTGGCATATGCTTGCAATCTTACTGCATTGGGATTTAATGAATTAAATCAAGACCACTCGATCAATTTGATGAAGGATAGGACAAGTTTAGTACATTGTGCTTGTTTGAGATTTGCCACAATGGAAAGTTGGAAAGGGCGCTATATTACAAGAACCTGGGACCGGATCTGGGTGAAAGAGTTGAGAACGAATCTAATTTGTCTCGAGAATCTGTGTACCATATGATACTGACTTCTAATAAAACAACATTTCGAGCTTATCTTATTAGTTGTTAATCCATTTGTTAACATATACAATATTATCAGTTATATAACAGCTAACATGTGCTTGCTGTTTAATATTTCAGATGATCACAACACAGTTGGCAACATAAAATAACACAACCTGATGAAAGATACTCTTTTTCTTTCTTTATTTTTTTGATTTTTCGGCTAATGTTATGTTAGCAGTAAACTGTCATGATACAGATCATCAGCTTATCAACTAGGTTATTATGCTTTAAGTTTTCCTTAATATGGAGAACCTAACCACTTAAATTTTCAGGTCAAAGTTTTGCATATTCAATATATGGCTTCTGTTTGAGATCTAGGGGCCATTGGCAGTAGGTAATTTTCCAGACTGTGAGAGATGATTTTACTTAATAAATCTCTTTGAGTTATGGAGTAGAATATTCAGAGGTACCTTCTCTCTTGTCAAGGAATGTACTAGTTCTCGCATGTAGGATGTTCGATAACTAGTTGAGAAAGATGCCTCGTGTGCTGTTTTGTCGCGACACTGGACCACACGAAGGAATTGTAGGATGGTGAATTTCCGGTCCTTTCAGTCCCTTTAGGGTGCTTTGACGATACTAGTTGGCCCGTTTGCTGCTGTTTTTTTTTCTTCCTCCTCCTCTCTCAGTGTTTTATTAATAAGAAACTAACAAAATATTTTTAAGTAAAAAAGATGCAAATATGTAACATATACACAATTTAATTCTTCAAAAGAAAAAGGAGAAAAAGGAAGAAAAAAGAAAAGAAAAAGCCACTAGAACGCTATCAGAGCTCCACACGCATCGCGACAATTGCATATCCAATTCGGTTGTCTGTCACTGGATCTCCTAACCACCAAACATGATATTTCTTCACCACCACAGATGCTGTCCAACCTCCTTTCAGCTTGATTCTTGAGTCTTTATTAATGCAGACAGCTTAACTCAACAGAAGATATCTCTCGGTGATTCCTGGAAGAGAGGGGGCCATACGATTTGGAGAGAAAGGCGTGAGAAAAAACTTTATGGTGGTCCAATTTACGAGGGTTTCTAAGGACTTAAGAGGACATACATTGATAAAGACATACATTGATAAATGCCCCAGCATCTCACATGGTCGAGTACACAAGAATCAGTCGGTCGAAAATGTATCAATGGGTCGAAAACGTACTGTAGAATTCATTGCATCATTCTTGTTAGAAGAGTTCGGCTAGAATCGAGTATTGAAATCTCCACCGTGAATCTGGTTTGGTCAGAATCACCATGAACTCGGATCTGGTCACGTCTAATAGAGAGCCGTGTCTATTTACGAAAAGAGAATGCAGAAGGATTGATTTTAAATGATTTAAAATGACTTGAGAGACTTGTTAATATCACATGGACTCTTTTAAAATTCACGTGATTTGAGATAAAAAACGTCGAAACTTTAATATACTGCAAAAGTTGACTCAAATAATAAAAAAAAGGCATTCTTTACTGTTTACCTATGTCAAGAATACATAAAGAAATAAGAGAAGAAATTTATATCCATATCTTATAAATAAATTACTGATTACAGAAAACCAATACTAAACTCATGTCCATTTCATTCTTACTTAACTAAATTACTAATATACAAAGAGATTATATATTTTCTTTTTTAGTTATGTGACTGTATGAGATTTACTATCTATATATTTTTCCCCCAAAGTCATGCACATTGTACAAAAACTTTCACATAAATAGGACAATAAATAAATATATATTTCCGTATAAATACCCCAAAGATTAAGGTTAGAAATCAATGTCGAGCCCATTGGGCCAGATGCCTCGAGCCTAAATCTGGCCCATTAGACTTGCCGGACAAATACAACGGTTTCTTATAACTAATTTGAGGCTCATTCCCTCGTGCCAACAAAATTCAAATTTCTCCGTCTAAACGCCCGCAGAACTCGCACGGGGATCCCATGAGCCGACCGTCCGTTTTCTTCTCAATTAAATCCTAATCCGATGAAAATCTTTCAACAGATTCTAACGCCTCCCCCTTTCTCTCAGTCTCAGTCTCAGTCTCTCTCCCTCTCTCAAGAATTCAAAAAACCCTAATTTAATCTCGTCGACATCTAGGTTCTGATCTGAACCCAATCTTGCCAATTTGTTGCTTCTTTCTCAGTCTTTGATCCGATTGCTGAGAGAAATGGATGTATTCTCGCCTGCCTTCGATTCAAAGACGACAAGAAGAAGAAGAAAGCTCATCTGAAATCGAGTCCGGTTCTTCAAAGACCAAGGTAAGCAAAATCGTTTCGGCTTCCTCTCGCCTCTATTCTCAGCTCTGTTGTTGGGATTGGTGATTGACGTGGTGTCTTGATGAAAATTTTAGGAACCTTTGCTATTGAAAGATCAGTTTGTATCCATGTTCGTATCTGATGGTAATAAAAAGTTTCAATCGTGATTTATATATTTGAGTCTAGTCTATCAATTTATGGTACTGAAGCTGAGTTATTTGTAGAAATAGGTTCTCCATGTGAGAGAGTTGCAGATCTAAATTTTCAGGATGACATTGATAAAGATATATGGGACAGGGAATTCAGAGACGAGGTAATCCTTTTGGAGTTATGTGTAATTCTTAATTTTGAGAATAAACAAATGCTTTGTGTTTTCACTTAATATTAACTTGGTTTTTATTGTACATGTTAAGATGCAATTCTGTATCTTAAGAAGAAAATTTTAAATTCATGTATTCTAGTCCTCAGTTTACAAATTCGGTTATGTGGTTCACGTTATTTTTTGAAAAATGTTTCATATTAGTAGCTATTCATTTATCACTTTTGAGTATAAGAGTGCAGGTTAAATTCCCGTTTGGAGGCAATTTGCATTTTGTAATTTTGATTCACTTTTGTGATTGTGTTTAGACAAGGGGATTACTTTGTCTCAATTGATCAAAGAGCGCCTCATTACTCTACACCTCTTTTGAGAGTATTGTCATAGGATGACAAGATTGGAGATACCCTTGTATTTGAAAGAA
>JAVJIF010021513.1:0-20000 GCA_038442645.1 Agave tequilana
AAAAAATTGGCTCAAATGAAAAACTGTATTTTTCAAACTCGGTTTTTCCAAAACTTCTCCAAATACAAAAACAAGACATTTGAAACACAATTAAAGCATAGGTGTATGGATATGATCCACTACACAAATATGATGGAATATCTATGCTTTTGACAATAAGCTCTAAATACGGTTTTGCTTAAAACATGATACTGAATACCAAAAACCAAAACGGTATTTTTCCAAAATGAAAAGTCTTTTCTAAACTGAAAATTCTTTTATGAAAAGACATCTAAAATAAGAGTGTGTGTGTATAGAATACTTGAGCAATCCACCAACTATTCTATCCTTTACCTTTAACTAAAACAAAATCTTCTAAAAAACAAACCTAGACCCAAGTCTTCATCTTCTTGAAGTCTTCACTTGAAGCCTTCTCGACTTGGTCCAAACACCGTGCTAGCTCCAAAACTTGACTTTAAATCCTTTGTTGAAGCTATGCACCTACTAAGATCTTGATCATAAATCTGTCACTAATTAAACACAAGATCATTAGTAAACATAACTACATGAGTTGATCATCATCAAAACTAGAGTGATGGGCCTTCGGGCCAACACAAATGTCATTTCCTTGTCAGTTCCTCTTCTTCAGATTATGCCACATCAGAATATCTCCATTAATAACCAACCATATAAATCTCTAACTTTGAGCGGAGCCTTAACCTTCCAAATGGTTAGAGTAAATGGGCAACGCAACCCTTTATCATTCAATCTTATGTAGGCATTCCTCACTGTGAATTTTCCGGTAGCATCCTATTATGCCCATTGAGGAAGGTCACTATTATCTGAGCCCAAGGGAGTTTGTGACTGTAGAATTTTGATTAGTTCTTCTCTTTGCCCCTCGAGATCCCCCTGATGTGACAAGGGTACCCTAATGTTCCAAACGTCAACTGACCAAAGCGAAAGTACTGGTCCCTTGGAATCCTGTGCAAGGGAAAACAACCTGGGAAGAGTGTTTTCAAAGAAATCATTGATCACTACCTATCTTCTCAGAATCGTGTACCCTTCCATTGTTCACCTCCATCACGATGGCCGAAAAGAAAATCTCCTTGACAGTTGTCACCCCTTTCCAAAAGGGGGAAGTGGACCTCTTGTTACAGCCCCTATCAGACCACCATCCCGTAGAAGGATGTTAACTATGAGAAATAAGTATCGCCCATGTATGTCAGGGTTGAGGAGTAGTTTCCACCACCATTTTAGAAGCAAAGCGGTATTGAAGTCCTGCAGGTTCAAGACCCCCCAACCTCTAAACTCTTTACGTTTGCAAACTCGCTTCCAGTTCGTGAGACTAAACCCGCTACGCCCTCCATCTATTCCATGCCATAAGAACTTCCTCATGAGGGAGTCAATCTCTCTTCTACCCATTTTGGCATCAGAAAGAGCGATAAAAAATACGTTGGGATGGCCGAGAGAACCGCATGATCATAGTGAATCTACCTTCTAGGGATAGCAGTTTCCCTTTCCAGCTCGTCAATCTTCTTTGCACCTTCTTGAGCAGCACAATCCAATGGGTTTTCTTAAGTCTATCCACAGTTAGGGGCAGTCCGAGGTAGGTTATAGGTAATCTCTGAACGGGGCAGTTAAATATCAGAGGTTAAAAAGCTGTTGATAGATATATCTCCCAAGAAGATCAGAGCGCTCTTATGGAAGTTGATTCATAGACCCGACCCCTTCTCGAAACATAGCAAAATCCTCTTGAGGGCCAATGCTTGACCCAGAGATTCTCTCCGAAAAAGCGAAGTGCATCCGCATATTGCAAATTAATGACAGAGGTGTCTTCATCTCCGCAACCCATCCCCTTAATGAGGTCTACCATCCGACACTTGGCAATCATGTGATGTAGCCTGTATGCTACAAGCACGAAAATCAAATTCCGTATTTCTAAACTTCTGATAAAATTGAGTTGTTTGTTTACCAAAATGCCCTATTTATACTATAATTGTTCTGAATTCTTCTTCCCACCCCCCCCCCCCCCCCCCCCACCCCCCCCCCCCCCCCCCCCCCCCGCGAGCCTTGGATTTCTCAGGAACCTTTATTGTCGAGAAGGACAAGGACATGGAAAAGAGCAGCAGGTCATCCCCTTCCCCTTCCACTCGCTGAACCCTATGATTGACGTTCGAGGATCTACAGCGATCAAGCCGTAGGAGCCTGTCTGATCTCGACGACGTGTACTTGACCTTCGTGGTGTGATCGACAGTCAGGTAGCCAGAGGAAGGAGGAGAGGAGTAGTTGTTTGAGATATTTGCGCGGAGGACGGGGAGCAGGACGTTTGGGTCTCTGTTTATGAGCGAGGCGGTGGAGAGCATGAGAGGCAATGGAAATGAGGGGAGACGCATCAACATAGGCAGGAGCACATGAGAAGGAAGGCCGTCAGTGAGCTTTGTGCCGGAGGCCTCACAATCATTCTATGAAGTATGAGTTGCTTCATGAACGTAGTGTTGCGTTTCTCTATCCTTTACAATTTTGAATTTTGGGACTAAAATGAAAACTTGATTAAAAATTTAAAAAAAAAATTAGGAAATTGGTGAATTAATTGCTCAAGTAGTGGCAATATATAAAGGAAAGCAGGACGGGTGACTGGATGTGGGAAGGATTTCACAGATGTTGAAATTATTAAAATATAAATATTCTTGAGCTTGGAAAGAGTTTTATTTGTGCAGTCTAATTGATTTGATTTGGACACTTGAATTTTGATTGCTATTTTCATTTTATGATTTTCTGACATAATTAAGAATGTTGTATTTTAACACCATCATAGATTAAAGATTTGCCAAAATTCTCCAAAATTTTTTTGCAACAACTTTTGTATTATTAATATAGAATTTAATTTACTTTATAAATGTGTAGGGTAAATATAAAAAACCTCCCAAAGTTTGACCTGCCTTCAGCAATGCTCTTTAATGTTAAATTTCGTTCACTTTGTCCCCCTCCGCCGTTAAATCCCTAACTTTCTGTCAAAATTGAATTGTCCATCGAATAAATTACACTTTTCAAACTAAAAGCAAATCCAGTCATTTATTCTCCTTCGGAACCCAATTTTTTTTCCCTTGTCTTCTAAACCCAAACCTAATTCCTAATTCTCTCCCTCTCTCCCCAAACCCCAACCCAGTTCCTCTTACCCCTCCGCTTTTGAGAATTTTTGCAAACCTTGGACTTGTGATGTTAAAACACGACATTCTCAATTGCGTCTGCAAACCATAAAGGGAAAATAGAAGACAAGACTCAACATGCCTCAAGTGTTCAAACCAAATCAAACAGGCTGCACTAATGAAACTTTTTCCAAGCTGAGGAAGCAGTTCATACTTCAACAAGTTCAATATCTCTGGAATCCTTTCTATCCACTTTTCCTTCTTACCATAGTACATTGCCACTATTAGAGCAATCAATTCACTAATTTCCTATTTTTTTCTAATTCTTTAATCAAGTTTTCATTTTTTATCCCAAAATTCAAATTGAAAAGGATGGAGAAATGCAACACTTGTTGGGGGAGGAAGTCGTCGAGGAAGTCGACGAAGAGAAGAATGCAGATCCAGAAATCAGCAGCAGAAACAGCAGCAGAACAGGAGCTTCAGCAGGCGTACGGTCGACCGGCCCGGTCGACCGTCGGCAGAAGCAGCAGCTCGGTCGACCGGTCCGGTCGACCGACGTGCACGCTGACATGCACAGGGTAGCGGTCGACCGGTCCGGTCGACCGCAGGAGGAGATCGGTCGACCGGGCTGTCAACCAACTGAAAGTGCCTAACTCTCGGTTAGGCACGGTCGACCGGCCCGGTCGACCGGTGCATAGGGTCGGTCGACCGGCAATCGGGTTTGCCTGTTTCGGAAAGGGTTATTTTGAACCCTATTTAAGGGCTATTTGGATTTCTAGGGTTTTGTATCTTGTAGAAGGGTTTGTGAGAGCAATTGTGGAGGAGAGTAGAGCAGAGGCAGAACTTCCCGATCCCCATTGCTGTAAGTGTATTGATTTGTTGAAATCAATAAAAACCCTCCCCCTTTCTTGCCCCGAGGACGTAGGCGACAAGGCCGAACCTCGTTAAATCTGTGTTTGTGCTCTTTCTCTGGATTGTTTTGTTTGTGCTGGTTGTGGTACTGTTCTTCTGTGCTTTGGAGATTTAGGGTTCCTCTGTGGGTTGTTGTTGTCGGAGCACAACAAGTGGTATCAGAGCTTCCCAGGTTGCGCTTGTGATTTTTCTGGCGATTCGGAGGGCATCAGGAGCTGATTCGGTGGAGAGCGTGTGTCGATCTCAGATCAGCAGTAGTCTTGTTCGTAGGATCGTGTGTCGATCTCAGAATAACGCAAGGAGTGCTCAGGGAATCATTGGTGGAGTAGATCCGGACAAAAACTCAATCTAGGATTTCGGGAATAAGGTAAAAATCTGATTTTTTATCGAAGTTGTGATCTATTTCCAGTTGGTTTTCCGCATACATAGAGGTTTCAGTTAGATAAATGGCAGAAGAAAGTACATTGGTTAAGACCATGAATCCTCATCCGAGGATAGACGTGGTGAAGTTTAACGACACAAATAATTTTGGGATGTGAAGGTGTGAGGTTATGGATGCCCTGAATGCATCGAACCTCGAGGACACTCTACTTCTGGAAAAGAGACGAGGAAAAATCACTGAAGAAGAGTGGGAGAAGATAAACAGGTCTGCGTGTGGGTTGATTAGGTCATGTCTAACACAAGACATCAAATATCTTGTGTTACACGAGACATCTGCAAGGCAGTTGTGGGAGACCCTTGAGAAGAAATATCTGACCAAAAAAGTGAAATCGCGATTGCAGCTGAAGAGCAAGCTATATGAGTTTCAGATGAAGAATGGGTGCTCTGTGAATGAGCATATCAACCGCTACACGAAGCTTCTTACAGATTTGGTGAACGTGGATGTCAAGGTAGATGAGGAAGACAAGGCTGTAATCCTCCTGAACTCACTCCCAGCGGAGGAGTATGAGACATTCACATTAACCTTTATAAATGGTAGACAGACTCTGGACTATCATGAGGTATCATCTGCATTGGCAAACTATGAGACGAGGAGAAAGGAGAGACAGCCTTCTCAGTCAAGCTCGTCAGCAGAGGCGCTAGCGGTAAGAAGCAGGAGTTCATCTAGGAAGGGCAGTGAAGAAAGAGGAAGATCAAAGTCCAGGTCCGAAGTGAAATAGGATACAGGAAGGTGGATTGTCTGAAGTTCAAAGGGAAGAAGAAGGAGTCGAAGGCTGAAGCAAATCTTGCAAAGGACGAATACTCAGAGGAGTAGTTCACAGGCAGATGGATCAGATTCGGACTCATCAGGTTTCTCGTTTTCAGTCAGTACTCCCATCGTTGGTCACTCATGGGAAGTTGAGTGAATTTTGGATACAGGTACAACATACCATGCGTGCCCTAATCTGGATTGGTTTTCTAGCTTTGAGAAGCTGGAGGGTGTTCGGTCGTTATGGGCGATGATCAACCATGTAGCATGGAGGGTGTAGGTACAATCCGAATCAGGATGTTTGATGGGATGGTAAGGGAGCTGAAGGGGTGAGGCATGTACCTCAGTTGAAGAGAAATCTAATCTCCGTTGGAGCTTGGAAGCATCGGGCATGGTGATATCTGTTCGAGATGGCGATCTCAAGATGATCAAGGTCTCGATGGTGGTGATGAAGGGCGTCCGCTGAGACAATCTCTACTACTTGAAGGGTAGTACGGTTACAGATCAGGTGGAGACTTCCAGTTCCTCAGATGATGGTGGCCCGGAGGTCTGGCAGGGAAAGGTCGGACAGGAAAAGGAAAAGTCTTTGCAAGCTCCTGTAAAGAAGGAATCGGAAGGTGCTGCAACCTGCAAGTCGGAAGGTGAACACAGCGTTTTGGACAAGAAGAAGGTGAAATTCAGTACCAGTACTCACCGCAATGAAGGTCTTCTTGATTGTGTTCACGTGTGCATTTGGGGACCTGCTAAGACGGCATCGCTTGGAGGTCACAGGTACTTTGTCTCTTTCGTTGATAGTGTATCTAGGCATTGTTGGATATATCCAATGAGATAAAGTAGTGAAGCCCTAGATATATGGGTGAAGTGGAAAGGAAGAATGGAGAGGTAGATAGGTAGGAAGATTAAGGAGCTAAAGATTGGTAATGTTGGAAAGAACATGTACCATTTCCTACGATTTGGCCAGAACACCAGAATTGTTACTCACTTCACGACAGGTACAGATGGGTTGGCTAAAGAAGTATTCCGTTCGTTGCTGGAGGAGGTTCGGGGTTGTTGTCTAATGTAGGATTAGACAAGTCGTTTTGGGCTGAGGCGACTGTGTATGCTAGCCATCTCATGAATAGATCGACTGCGATAAGAGGTAAAGCTCCATTAAAAATTTGGTCTGAGAAAACTGCTCAAGATCATGATGTGCTGTGGGAGTTTGGAAGTCCGACCTACTTCAATGCCAAGAATGGCAAGGTGAATCCGCGAACAAAGAGATTTGTCTATTTGGGCGTCAAGAGGAACAACTACAGGTTGTGGGACCCCGAAGACAAGAAGATCGTGATGAGTAGGAATGTCACATTTGGAAAGACTTCAGTGTTGAAGTCTACCGTCTCTCAGCAGGTGGAGAGGACGGAGATCAAGGAAGTATCGCAGCGGGTGGAAGTTGATGCTACTCCACCATCTCCAGTTGGTTCGGCATTAGAGAAGACTTCATCGGATGTGACACTGGGTGGAGATCATGAAACAAAGGGTGATGCTGAACAGGTTGAAGATATTGCTAAGGATGTCGAGGTGTTAGCAGCTACTGGAGCCAAGGTGAAACCACGCTCGTGGTTAAAGAAGCATGAATCTCAAGCTTGTGATCGCGACAAGCTCAAATTGAAGGCCGTTGTTCTCCATGATGGTCGGGAAGAGGTTCATATGACTCAGTCTGATAGGTTCACTGCTATAGATACAGGTACCAGTATTTGAGCTTGATGAAGCTCATTTAAATGAACTACGGTTGGTTTGATCCTTTGGGCAAGGTACGTAGGCAGCCGTAAAGGCGCAGCCAGTTGGTGATACAACCCGTATGAAGCTATTTGGGTTCTCGAGAAGCTGTTTGGAACTTCACGTAGAGGTGAAGTGTTGTGGCCAGTTGGACTTCACGTAGAGGTGAGGTGTTGTGATCTCGATGAACAGGTTGATCTTCCAGTGAGAAGATGTTAGCTTGCATAAGGAGTAGTGTGCATCCAGTTGAAGCCGATAATGTTTGGTGTGCTCTACGCAGACTTGGTTGGACCGTCAGTTGAAGACATGTAGACTAGATAGAGCTAGTCAGTTGGAGAGTCAGTGTTGGCTCATGAGGAGTCTTCGTGAGGTTGTGAAGTTGCGGAGTAGGAGCCACGGTATGATGATCGGCATGTATAGAAGTTCTTTTAAGGTGAAGTGTAGGGAAGGCATGTGTGGTGCTTTCTAGTGGATAGCTGAGCTACAGATTCTAAGCCGAGATCGTATGTCGATTTCATCGAGATCGTGTGTCGATTTCGTCCGGTGTGCGCAAGCCGAGATCCTGTGTCGATTTCGCCAGGTGAAAGACTGGGGTACGTTGGAGATCGCTCATATTTGGTAAATCTTCACCGAGGTGGAGAATTATTGGGGGAGAAAATCGTCGAGGAAGTCGACGAAGAGAAGAATGAAGATCCAGAAATCAGCAGCAGAACAGGAGCTTTAGCAGGCGTACGGTCGACCGGCCCGGTCGACCGTCGGCAGAAGCAGCAGCTCGGTCGACCGGTCCGGTCGACCGACGTGACCGGTCCGGTCGACCGCAGGAGGAGATCGGTCGACCGGACTGTCGACCGACTGAAAGTGCCTAACTCTCGGTTAGGCCCGGTCGACCGGCCCGGTCGACCGGTGCATAGGGTCGGTCGACCGGCCGGTCGACCGACAATCGGGTCTGCCTGTTTCGGAAAGGGTTATTTTGAACCCTATTTAAGGGCTGTTTGGATTTCTAGGGTTTTGTATCTTGTAGAAGGGTTTGTGAGAGCAATTGTGGAGGAGAGTAGAGCAGCGGCAGAACTTTCCCGATCCCCATTGCTGTAAGTGTATTGATTTGTTGAAATCAATAAAAACCCTCCCCCTTTCTTGCCCCGAGGACGTAGGCGACAAGGCCGAACCTCGTTAAATCTGTGTTTTGTGCTCTTTCTCTGGATTGTTTTGTTTGTGCTGGTTGTGGTACTATTCTTCTGTGCTTTGGAGATCTAGGGTTCCTCTGTAGGTTGTTGTTGTCGGAGCACAACAACACTAACCAAATTCATGCATGACCTAGCTCCTGCTTCATGGAAGAATCCGCTCTCATGAGGCTTTCCAGCACGGAGCCTCACCTCATCGTCGTTGCCTCTCGTGCTCTCCACCGCCTCACTCATGAACGGAGACCCAAATACCCTGCTCCCTGTCCTTCATGCAAACATCCCGGACACTGAGTTGTCCTCTCTCTAGCTCATGTGAGCGTCGATCACACCACAAAGATCGAGTACACGTCGTCAAGATCGGATCGGCTCGATCGTCGCAGATCTTCAAATGACAATCATAGGGTTCGGCGAGCAGAAAGGGAAGGGGCCAATCTGTTACTCTTATCCATGTCCTTGTCCGTCTTGACAATGAAGGTTCCTGAGAAATCTCCGTGACCTTTATCTTCCCTGTCATTGTCGACAACAATGTCGAAGTCCCCGGGGAGGTGGAGGAGGAGGGGAGGGAACGTAGAGGGGTCTTCTTCTTCTGATTCGAGTGTGTGGATCTTGTGGCTTGTCTTGATCAGATCCGCCGTTGTCGTTGCGACGGTTGGCGACGGTGAAGAAGATGAGGAGGGGCGAGAAAAATCTATGGCGGAGAGAATGCTGGGGGGGGGGGGCGAGAGAGTGTGGGAGGTTTTCTATATTTACCCCAAATATTTCTGATTTGATACTTTTAAGGGAAATTAAAGTAATGAAGTGTTTTTTATAAGGTTTTCAAGATACAAAAAGCAAAAATTTGTTGCAAATATATTAGGTGATAAATTTTAAACATTGACAATGAATAAGAGCCTAATTATTTGATTATGTCCTGAAAACATGTATGTTATTTGGAAATATTAATACCTAATAAGTAGAGTACTTCGATAGGATTGTTGAACCTGTACCAGTCTATATCAAATACACAAATAATCTGGTAATCGGTGAAATGGTCTCATTTTTATGTATCCTAAGATCCATATGTAAACTAAGAAATGTTGAAACAACACAAAAATTAAAGATCTATATGTAAACTAAGAAATGTTGTAGACAACACTAAAATTTAAAGATCTAATACATGAGGGAGTGATTAATAAATCAGTTTGATTGTAGATGTTGTGAATTTGCCTTGTTTTTAAGAGGAGATGATTGTCAAAGAAGATCCAAGCAAAATTGAAAAAGAAGAGGAACTTGAAAAGAAAAAAAAAAGCAGATCAAGCATACAGTGTAGCAGTTGTTAGGCCTGTCGATCGCATGTTGACCCAAGAGTACAATCACTGTTTTATTTTGATGATTCTAAAACTCATGTATTATGAGGTACTAATCAAATTCAAGTTTTTTTGAGTTTACAGATACTAAGCTAGGGAGGTGGCTTCTATGGGAAGCCATGTAAGCGTGTAGAAACTTGGAGGAAAAGAAAACGAAAAGAAAAAAAGAAAAGAAAAGAGAAAGAATTAAAAATGTAAATATGAGATTGTTGAGAGGTTATGTGTAATTGTCCCCTAAGAAAATAATAAAAAATAAAAATGAAGAAAATTAGAGAAGAAGTGAAAGGAAAACTAGGAGGAGATAGAAAATATTTAATTAAATAATTATCAAAAAAATTATGAAATTTCTAGGGTAGAAACTGGAGCCAATGCAGAGTCTCGTGCAAAAATTTTGGGTCAAACGGAAGAAAATACGCACATAAAATGAATGTATAATGTCAAAACGTCAAAAACCGTAAAAGGATGCGTATACAGAATTTAGAGTATTACACTCTACCCCAATTGCAAAAAAAATCGTCCTCGAAATTTTGATAGGGAGGAGATGCACATAGAAAGTCACAAGTTGAACAGATGGGCATGTGAAAAGATGTATACGGGTAATCAAAGATCGTAGGGAAAGAAAGAGAGTAAGGACATATGGATAGTCAAGAGATGGGCATAAACCTTGCTACTAGATAATTGCTTGAAACATGGCCACTTTCTGAAAATATTAGTATTGAAATCATCTGATTCTTCAACATTTCATATAAATCCTTGCTGCATCATTATGCTTTCTGATGTATTACTACTGAACATCTTCTATTTCCTTGCAGGGACATGGTTCCAATAATCAATTCATCATATATCTTCTGCATAACTATGTCAGTAACTCATAGTTTAACTTTTGCTTACTTCCTAAATAGTCTGCAATCAAGAATCTCTTTCATATACAAGATTTTAATATCATCCCAATCCTCGATAATAGGGTTAGATTATTCATCCATAGTGCAGAGTAAATATTACAGAAATCATCATCAATAATTTAGTCCAAATATTTATTAGCAATATCTCTATTTCAGCAGAATTACGTCCACTTTGTCTCAGTAAGTAGTCTTATTCCTCCTAGTTCTTCTTTTTAGTCATTCCAATCCTTACATTAACATATCAACTTTCATCTTTCTGGCATCATAGATCTCCCCAGTAAGTAGGTCATATCCAGTTTTACGTTCTTTAGTAATCATCACTTCATTTCCTATATTCCTTGATATATAAAATAGTATAGTGTACTAGCCTCAAATATACAAAGACTGAAATAGAATGTAATCATAATATACCTGCCATGTCATCTCCTAAAGATTCTATTTCTTTGGCAGTTAGGTTGTGTACTTGATTCTTTCCATGTCCAATTCCAAGTCTTGTTCCTCCTTGACCTGACTGCTGATTAACAAGTAGCACTCTCCTACCAACTGGTCCTGAAGTTCTTTGCTCTGATGATGCCTATAAAGCTGATAGTGCCACTCTTGTAGGGAATGCTACTGATGGTGCGCTTACTGAAGTCCTTCCAGTCCTTCTCAAAGGACAGTCATTCAAGAAATGATTGCCTGAGCCACAACCCAAACACTGCCCATTTGCTAGTCTACCCTTCCGTCTAATATGTCCGAGTGGCAATAACTACATATTACTGGGGCTCGGTATGATCGTTTGGTTGGTAGGGGACTAGCAGGGTGTCTAACTGACCTTCTTCTGATAGTTTTAAGCAATGACTTCTTCATATCTTTCCTTTCTTGCCTCTTCTCTTCCTTAGTTAATCCTTTTTTATGTCTTGGAGAATAGTAGGTTCTTGGGCATAAGTCTTTAATTGTATCTCTTTTACTCGATCAGTATTCATTTCATTAGCTTCATTTCGGGAGGTGCCCGTACCATCACGAGGACCATTCCTGATAGAACTATTCCTAGTCCCCATTTCCCCATAGTCGAGCTAGGCTACGGACACTGAAAATGAAAGGATAGACAGGATTCAAAAAATCAGATAAAGGAACACTGTAACGCCCCGATCCCACGGGTATGGAGACGTTACTGTGACGTATATACGCAGGTCAGAAATACCCTCACGTATATACGCTAAGCATCAGTACAGGCAAGAATCAGAGTACGAAAGTACTGTGGTAATATACATCCCAGTAATAATAATATAAGTACACAGTTATCACAAAGTATGATACAATATCTCAAGAATATAAGATTATCAAGAAGCGCAAAAGCAGAATGTACAATATAAAATACGGGAAAGTACTCACGAGTAGAAAGATGAGAATGTCGCGAGCCGATTAAGGGGAGGTTGGAAGAAAGAGAGTCCGGACAGGCAACCGCTAATCCACGCTTCCGCTGCGCCACTCTGATCAAGTACAGAAAGGCCGCCACGGTCCATACTCTAGGATCTGGACATGAGGATCCAGGGTTATCAGAAAGCACCCGGCGAGTACATATGATAAGCCAGTTGGCGTGCTCAGGCAATCACACGTGTACATGATCAAGTGATGTGGTTCAGGCATACGACACGAGCAATGATAAGTAACATAAAGGAAATTAAAGGAATGACAGTAAATCTGAAATGAAGTAAATACATGTATATCGATAAGCCTGAATCGGAAAATATGCATAGAAAATGGTGTCGAGAGCATAGGTACATATAAACATGCTATAAATATATTAAACATGTGATAAATACACTAAACATGTGGTAAATACAAATATAGACAAAACTAGTTGTACAAGCTCAGATTATGGATTTACGGGATAGATACGTCAAGGGGATAATCCAAACAAAGAAACTCTCATCTATATACCACATATCCGATTTCACCATCATCTGAGTTCATACAACTTGAGTTGCCCTCAGATTAACAGAACTAGAGTATGTCTATAGTAATCATTATATCACATAAATCATATGTCATAAAGTAGGGTATCAACTTAGAGCATACCACCTGATTAAATGATTTATCATTATAACTGGAGAATATAAATGTGTTGCATTTTAAGTTATTCAATAATAATAATCAGTACCATTTGATATTTCAATCGCCTCGCTACTAGTGCCTCACATCACTGATAGTTCATACTAGAGTTCACACTCTAGTAAAACTTACTCGGGTCCGATATGTGAGTACCAGGACCCAAACAAAGGAGAGACCAAATATCACACGTTCTTATTATTATTACTGTTTGATTGTTATATTCTTATGTTACTCATCCGATCCATATGCTTAGGTATGTGTTACTGGTACACATACATCCACTTATGAATAAAACGAGTTATTACTTAGAAATTTATAAATCTGAGGGCTCATATTTATAGTGGGTCCCGTCTCTGCTTGGGACTAGGCTCAGGAGTACATGCTACTACTTTAGGAGACTTATCATTACGCACCCCACACGACACTTCAGATATCAGACTACTGCTTCCGGAGACTTATCATTACGCGCCCACACTACACTTCAGATATATCCACCAGTATAAATATGACATCATACCGGTATCCATCAGTTTCCCCCATCCCAGTATAAGTTGAGTATTTTATTATATATATTGTCCAAAGATAATGTCCACAGTGAATACATAGTAATCCAACATCCATGATTAGTCAATTACGGGAATCAACATGAATATGGTATCAGGAGAATAATATCAGGAGTCTCCCTGTTACAGGGGTTCAGGAATACAGGAGTTCAGGAGCACAGTGGTTCAAAAGTACCAGAGGTCTGGTAAAAGTATAATAATCATGTCAAGTCCCCGTAAAAGTAATAATCATGAATATGCAATGTAATACAGGTGTCAGGTGCAATAGTGTCCAGTCAGGTGTCACAATATCAGGTCAAGTGTGCTAGTACGATATGAAAGCATGTCAAGTAAAGGATAGCATATAAATTATCAAGTGTCATATATCAGGTGTCAGGTATCAGGTGTCAAGTGATAACATGTCAAGTAACAGTGTCAGATATCAAGTGTCAGGTATCAGGTGTCAAGTGATAACATGTCAAGTACCGTGTCAGATATCAAGTGTCAGGTATCAGGTGTCAAGTAATAACATGTCAAGTACCGGTGTCAGATATCAAGTGTCAGGTATCGGTGTCAAGCTATAACATGTCAAGTACTGGTGTCAGATATCAAATATCAAGTATCAGGTGTCAAGTGATAACATGTCAAGTACCGGTGTCAGTATCAAGTGTCAAGTATCAGGTGTCAAGTATATACATATCAGGGTCAGGTAATTAACATGTCGGTGTCAGGTGAGTTGAATACAGAGTTACAATATCATATATCAACTCGTATAGCGATGAATCATGTACTAAAAGCCAGAGTAGCAATTGTTAGGTATGTAACAGTAGTAACAAGACATCCACATATCAATATATCATGCAATAAATAATAGAGTAGCAGTTACTAAATATGAATTGATGATATCAAATTACTTAAATTATATCGAGCCCTAGAATAGAAACAGCAAGGGCATGAAGCAACATAAGGAAAGTACTAGCCTAAAATCACCGAAAAATATCGTAAAATCTCAGAATACCATAATCACGTTCATGCCACTAATCCATATATTAAAAAATATATATATTTATTTATTAATATTAATTTATTGTGAGAGAGAATAAGAGAGGAGAGAGAGAGGAGAGAGAAAGAATGAAAAAGAAAGATGTTCGAGAGCGAGAGAGTTGTAGAAAAGAGAAGAGACAGGGGTTGACTGGAAATGAAAGAAGGGTAAGGGAGAGAATTTGAGGGAAAAGAAGGGGGTAAATAAGAAAGAAGGGGAAATAAAGAAAGAAGAAAAGAAAGAAAGAAAGGAAGAAAGGAAAGAAGGGAAAAAGAAGAAGGAGAGGGGGGGCTGGTCGGCGGTCTGGGCGGCGCTGCCGCTGCCGGAAGGGGAGGAAGGGAAGTGGGGGTGGTTTTTGTTTGATGTGGTGGTGGTGTTGTTATAGTTGTTATTATAGCTGATGGTGATGGTGGTGGTTAATGCTGGAGGTGTTGGGAGTTGGAGGAAGAGGAGGATATGGTGGTGGGGTTATAGAAGTGGAGAAATAGGTGGATTGATGGTGGATTGAAGAAGAAGAAGGAAATAGTGGTAATGGGTTTGGTTGAAATTGAAGGGGTGGTGGTTGATATTTGGTGGAAGGAAGTGCGAAAGGGGTTTTGGGGGTGGAGATGGCTGGATCTAGGGGGCTGCGGTGGTGGTACTGGTGTAGGCCAGCAGTCAAGGGGAGGGAGGAGAATGTGTTGGTGGGAGAGGAGGAGGAAATGGAGAAGATGGGAAGGAAGGAAAGAAAGAAAAAGAAAAAAAGGAAAGAGAAAGGGGGAGAGAGAGTATGGTGGAGATAGGGGGATGGGCTGTTGCTGCAGCTCTGGTCGTTGGCAGGGCATGGTGAAGGTCAGGGCAGGTAGGGGAGAAAGAAAGGGAAGAGAAAAAGAAAAAATAAAAAAAGAAAAAGAATAAAAGAAAGTATTATTTTAATGCAGAAAAAATCGACTTTTTCTGAATCGCTCCGAAAAATCTCAAAATAAAAAATATTATTTTAAGATGCTCGGTGAAATCATATTCGAGAAATTCTATCTAATTTTCAAACTAAAAATCCTGAAATTTTCCGACGATACCAGTCGACACCAAAACCGGTGGATTTTCGATAAATTCTAAAAAATATTAAAAAATGCATGTAGATAGAAAATGAGATTCTAAGAAGTAATGTGAAAGTTGTTTTTAAAATTCAACTCTATTTAGAAACTAAAAATTTGAGAATCGGTCAGCGATGCCGATCGACACCGGTTTTGAAGATTTTACAAATTAATTCTGAAAAAAATCCAGAAAATTATGAAAAATCTAAAATATTGAAAAATAGTGTTTGAAACTGAAACCGGTCTAATCTAACTATCAAAAAGACCAAATCGAGAAATACACTAGGATCGGGTCCCCGATTCAGACTAGGGCTGACTCCGAGTCCACGAATCCGGATCCAATATAAAACAATCACACAAATAATCATAAAATAAAAACAAATACCAAAAACTAAATCAAAAAATATGATCAAAAATCAGAATACGTATCTAAGTACGTATTCTAGGAACGGGGTGTTACAAACACCAAGGAAGTTTAGGACAGACTGACTAGCTATGTACATGTAATTGGAATGTATTCTCTGATTGTGTTGAAGGTGGCAGAACCTGGCTCTGATACTAACCTTTAACGCCCCGTTTCACCATGTACGGAAACATTACTGCAACATATATACACCAAGTAGAATTCCCGTACATATATACGCTAAGCATCAACACAGTATAGTAATCAGAGTACAGAAGTATGGTATTATTGTACATTCCAATATTACAGTATAAGTACACAGTCTTTTTACAGAATTACACTAGAATACAAAAGTTTGTACATGATTCTGGAAGCACACAAGATGAATTTACAAGTGGACAAAGAATTGTAGGATGCTCACGAACTACAACTGAGGCTCTCATGAACTGACTGGACTGGAGGAGGGACTGAAATTCTACTGAAGAGTCGCCTGCTCTTTCAGATATGCCGGATCAGCTACAGTTGAATCATTCTCGATCCACGCTCCAGTAACTGGACATACAGGTCCAGGGTTGTCAGAATGCAACCCAATGAGTACATATAAATGCCAAATGGCTGCATATATATAATGGAATCATGCTATTTAACATGCATAAACAAGTATATATAAGTCATATACGAAATGTACATGTAACCTGTATGAACTTGTAGATGTCTGTCTTATATGAAATGTATATGAAGGTAAACTAATTCAACAAGAAAACCTTCATTCAGATTTCATATACAATATATCTCACTTTACTATCAACTGGACATATACCACCAGAGTTGCTGGGAGTTAGTATTATCAAGTCAGGTGATATTTATAGAATTAGGATCAGTACAAGAATTAAGTCAGTGGTATGTTTATTGTTATTATTATTATGCCTCGTCCAACTCGGATGTCTAGGTATGTGCCCTAGCGTCCCAGTTCACAATACATCCACATAGGAGTAGTCCAAGGTTGGTTATTGAAAATTGATGAGAAATCAAGGTATCATGTTACATGCCCAGGACAACGACGTCACACAGTTAGATATGCTTCCAACCCACGCCGCTAGGCGCAATAGTATTAAGAATAGTAGGATTAGTTGATTGTGCCATTACACCCCACTGGAATTCCTGTGGCCTTCGGTAGCTCTGAATAGAGTTGCAACATCGAGTCACTATGAAGATGTACTTATTGAAGTCCATTAGTTTCTCCTACCCCGATATAAGTTGTATCTTTTTTTATATATTAATATTTTTAGTTAGGCTTCACGATACTGATTTACAAGGAAAACAGTAACAGGGGAGATATGGGATTCAAGACGTGGCCCCCGAGGATTCAAGAGGTGGCCCCTATCACTAAAATGTGTGATGTGACACTTTGTTCCACGTGGCACTTAGTTTCACACATCATATCAGTAACAAGAGTATCATGAACAAGTCCTTGTACAGTCAGTAATACAGTATTCAGTAATCAAGAATTCAGTAATATCCCCGTAAAAGCAATATCTATGAATCTTTTAGTTAATCTGTTCAGGATTCACGGTACTGAATCAGGAGTGAATCAGGAGTATTTGTCTTGAGTTAGGAATCATAGTACCATATCAAATGTTTATTTCGGGTCTGGTATATAGTCAGATATAAATGATATTGTTCAGATAAGTTAGTGTCAGTTATGATGCAGTATCAAGACTATCATATGTCAGACAAGTTACAAGCATCCAATGTATCTCAGGACTATTTCATATCATGTATTTCAAACTCTTCACAATCATAAATATATGATAAAACAGTGTTAGGGCAAAGCACACAAACAGATAGAGCAAGTAGTTGGGCTAGATCAGTATTCAGTCATTAAAGCGCCTGGTGAAACTCCGGAGCGACTCGGTCTTAATATGCGAGCTTAAAATCTGACAGAGTTCCTCCTTAGCGAGTCTAATAATAAAGCGTTGAGTATTTGGTCCTGCTTACCAGGAGGTAGCGATATAAACGGAATTAATCCGTTAAACGCAACTAAGCCGTTAGAACCTCAAAGAGTTTAGTTAGGCCCGAAGGCTGTGCTAAAGACAGTATATGTACATGCAGAAGATGTTAGCACTACCCACAAGCAACAAATAATACAATAAGTACAAACACAATCACAAGTTTCATATTGTGCTCCTGAGCTGGGCACCCTCTGCCCCTAGTCACCACAAAACCCAAGGCAACGGGTGACCTGCAAAGTGATCTCTCAGAGAATATTTCAAAACGGATAGAGCATCCGAGGCACGGAACCCCTATCAGCCTACCACGAAACCCTAATGGTAGTGGGCGTGGCGATGATCTGTTGCCTTGGATAACCAGGAGGGGGTCTCTCGAGACTACGATCTCCAAAAGAAAAGTTCATACCGAGATTCTTTATCTATAACCTGCACCACTGTTAGTCCCCAAATATAATAATTCAGTTAATTCCTAAAAATTCACATTAATTCTAGAAAAATACAGAATTCATAAAATACACAGAAAAATTCTAAATACTCAAAAAATACATACAAATACGTAGAAAATTTTTACATATATAGAAAAACCTAAAAATACACAGATAATTTCTAAATACACAGAAAAATCTAAAAATATACAGAATATTCCAAAATACAGGTAACTCATAAAAATGTCCAGATAATTTCTAAAAATTATAGAAAATTTTTAGAAATTACCAAAACATGAAATATGCATGCACATGTATAAATATACGTGTACAAGTGTATATGTGCGCATATGCAATAAGGGAAGAGTACTCGCCTAAAATATCGGGAAATTCTCGATATTACGTGCATGTGAGCATGTCTGTGCACGTGTGTGTGTGTGTGAGGATGGCCTAGGCTGACTGAATATGATAGGGAGAAAGGGAAGATGGTGTGGTGTTGTTTTTAGAGAGAGAAAATGAGAAAAATCCTATTTTTAGAGGGAGAAAGAGTTGTAGAGAGAGAAAAAAAGAGGTGTAGGATGTTTGAGTGGTGTATAGAGGTGGAGGAAATGGGGAGAAGACTCCCCATAGCTGGCGACCTAGACCTGGGTGAAGGAGAAGTGAGATAATGAAGAGAGAGAGAGTAAAATAGGAGAGAGAAAAATCATTTTGGGTATTTTTAAATAAAAGAAAAATAGAGGAAAATTACGGGATATAGAGGACAATGAGGGGGACCTAGATAGGGTAGCCGGCCTTGGAGGAGCGGAGGGAGGTGAGAGAAAATGTAGAGAGAAATTAGAGAGAGGAGAGAAAGTGCCATTTTATGGGTTTTTAGTGGGAGAAAATTATGGGGAAAATATGGGGGTTGTGTTTAGGCCTATCATATTAATATGATGGAGAAGTGGCCATGAGGTTATAGGATTTTTGTAGGATTTTTAGAGAGTGAAATGGAGTTTTTGGAGAGAGAAAAGGAGAGAAAATGATGAGAGAAAGGATGAGTTCGGTTTTGGGGTAATAAGGATGAGTGAGAGAGAGTGTTCTAGAGAGAGGGGGAAGCTTGCATGAGAAGCTAGGGAGGTGGCTTCCACGGGAAGCCATGGAAGTGTGTATAAACTTGGAGGAAAAGAAAAGAAAAAAGAAAAGAGAGAGAATTAAAATACAAAAATATAGATTGTTGAGAGGTTATGTGTAAGTGTCACCTAAGAAAATAATAAAAAAATAAAAATGAGGAAAATTAGAGAAGAAGAAAAAGGAAAACTAGGAGGAGAGAGAAAATATTTAATAAATAATTATTTAAAAAGAAAAATTATGAAATTTCTGAGGTAGAAACTGATGCTAGTGCAGAGTCTTGTGTAAAAATTTCATGTCAAACAGAAAAAAATACGCATATAAAATGACATGTACAATGTCAAAACGTCGAAAACCACAAAACGATACGTATACAGAATTTAGGGTATTACAATATTATTTAAAGTAACTAAAAATAAAAAATAAGTGTTTTGAATACTTTTTGCCAATCTATCAAGTGGCATAAAATAGACGACTGAAAGTAGTGAGTTGGTTAGATCTATGTTTTTAGACGTAGAATCTCGATCCGGCCGTTTGATCATGATCTAAACATTTAAAAACCCCTACAAACCAATTTTTATTAGATTCCAAATGTTTTACACTGTTAAACTAACTAACTCACTATTTAGGTCGTCTGTTTTTCGCCTACTTGATAGCGAAAAGTATTTAAAATACTTGAACTTTTGTTTATAGATAATTGCAATAATATAGATCAATTTCAACAGAATAGATCTTATATTCAGATGATGAATGATTATAATTGAGTGAGAATGATTCTGGCTCGAATCCTTCTAGAAGTACACAAGTTTACACACACACACATATATGTATATATACACACATATATGTGTGTGTGTGTATATATATATATATATATACATGTATACATATGTAT